>UCOJ01000686.1:0-74113 GCA_900474305.1 Cecidostiba fungosa
ATATATATATATATATATATATATCCCCAGTTCGAGCGCGTACATGTATGAGAGATGATAGCATCGATAAAGCAGCGCACTTTCTTTCTCGTGAGAGGAGATTTTTTTGAGCAAAATCTGGAGACCCGCGTTATAATGCGTGCGTTATTGCCGAGAGAGATGGTGGAAGTATCGCCGGGGTTGCTCTGAATAAACTGGACTTAGTCTAATGTATTGAGATGGAGGTGGTATCACTTGCGGGGGTTAATGCTTTATGAGTGGAAAGAAGAGTTTTATTTTTAACGCGTATGCGTGGGCATTGTATTACAGGGCTTCAAATATCTTTTAAGAAGCCGCTGAAAGGGTGAAGGTGATTTATATAAACAGTTCGAGTTTTTCCACGCGAAACGAACTTTTACGGGAAGAGTTGATTATATAAATAAATAATACACAAAATGATGACTATAAAAAAAAATTCTTAACTTTATGAGCTTCTCTGGAAAACTCTCTTAAGATCAAGTATTCCTAATTTTCGCGGGCTTTTCAATATTTCTACAAATTTTAAACTATTCTGACTATCTCGTAGTCTCTTTTTACAACAATTAATAATTACCATTATCGACGCCATTTTTATCCGGAACAACGAGGATGATCTTTGGATTTATTTCGTTGATATTAAGTTTTTTTTGACTTTACAATTTTGAAGAAATTGCCAATGGGACATTTGAACAGTTTTGAGTAAAATAAAGTATGTAACAAATATATACTCATATTTAAGCGGTTCGGGTTTGGTATCAGGATTCAAAGTAGCAAATAATTTATGTATTTTTTCTTTTAACTTATCCTTACATGTGACATCTTTCCTCGTTTTTCTACATAGGTTGTTAATATATAAATCTCTTTTATAGTAGAAATATTGACGAGATTTATATGACGTAATTGCGAAAAACTTCAATATTATGAAACTCTTTTATTTATTTAAAATTATATTTACAACTAATACTTATTGATTCAAGATATTGTTGTCAACTAAAAATTCTTCCATTTAATTAATAATTACACTATTTCTTGATTGTATTATAGAAAAGTATTTATTTCAAATGAGAACTTATATCTGGTGCAGTTATTTTTTTTCCTATAATTGTTCGTATCGTCATAAAGTATGAAAACGTAGCATATGAAATCTGTAAATTGAAATATTTATAGAAATTTATAAGGATATAATTAAAAAAAATTAAGCAATTACAAAACTTACATTTCCTAAATAAGCCCTGTTTAATGCAGTCATTACTCCATTAACATATATCCTAGGTACTTTTTGACATCTCATAATTATCAGGGTCTTTACTTTTGCAATATTCGGAGTACATAATGTAATGTTATATATGGTAAATAGCATATCACTATTCTAAAAAGAGCATTTTTTATTAATCATATGAAAATGCATACTCGATCTCATGTTTTTAACAATTAAACTTACAACCGTTGATAACATTTCCGCAGTTTCCGCACATATATAGATTCTTAAATAAACTATTGCAATAATTATAAACTGATGCATCAACTGCGCTGTTACAACACGTTGCTGTCGAATTTTAATATATAATTTTAATCATAGTCTTAATTATATGTTTTATGTATGTACTTGTACCTACATTAATTATTTGTAATCCTGCGGTTATACTGTAACACATAAAACAAATGACGGTTTTTACTACTAAAATTCCAGCTACTGAATTTGTTTCTTCGATTAATCTATTAAAAAAAAAATTATATCATAATTTTTATAATCCACGTATAGAGTTATTTATTGAATTACACTGCAATACTAAATTTAGTTTTACTTAATTTAATTACTTTAATACTTACAATAAGGTTTCTTGATGTTGAAATATATCATGCTTTAGTTTCGTCCAATCTAATTCTTTTTTAAATTTTATTTGCAAAGTTTTTATTCTTATTGCGCATGTATAGATTAAAAACACAACGACGCCGTCGGTAACCAATATAACAGACGTATGCATTAGAGCTATTAGTTGATTGCAATATATAAAAATTCTAGTCCCTATATCTTCTGTCGAAAAGGCGTAATATGTTGTCATAATAAAGCCTTTACTCTTCAATGTTGCTGGTTTATGAATGTACATGCTTACTACAATCACATATAAAGAAATAATGGTCGCAAAGACACTGACATGAACATTACTATTATCTATGGTAATTCCTGGTTTATTAACAAAAATTTCATTTTTTACTATGCGGAACAGTAACTGTAATAAAAATAAATATTTGATGTGCATAAGAATATTTCAAATAACGAAAAAATACATACTTGTAAGCGAGATCCTTGAAGTTTAAAGGTAATCAAGATAACAGTAGATTCAACAATGCCGGTTATTTCAATTAATGAGTACGAAGCTGACACTATATCTTTAGTAGTATTGTAAAACGTTTGCACAGTTGGTAATAAAAGTGTTATATGATTTAATAAATAAAACCACCACAAAACATAATTTAAAAAAGTAAAAAACTTATTATGACTTTTATGCACTGGCCACGTTCCTAAAATTTTCATGCAATTACACATAAAGTGAAAATTTTTTTGAGCAGTAAAATACAGTTTTAATTTTCTGAACATAGTCTATTATGTCTTGTACAACAAGTAATTTTCAATACTAATTTTAACATCTAGTCACAATAAAAGACTCCGTATGACTATAGAAATAGCTACGATAATTTTGACTTATACGTGGAAACTCATTAAGTTCCTGGGGATGTAATTAATGGTCTATTGATGTGTTATACAGTAATGTATCTATTTATTATACATATTCACAATAGTTCATTGTTTCCAACTAAGATTAACGCTTTTTTCAGAAAAGGCTTATTTTAAATTGTCTTTTTTTAGAGAAACCATAGTAAAATTAATTCATCCATATTCCTGATATTAACTTTAGATATCACACGGATATTTATGAACGACATTTATGCGAGGGCCTAGATAAATTTATATCCTTTAGGAAATTTGAAAAGTAATATTTTTAATAGGCTATTTTTAAAATAAGTTAGGAGAAACCAGTATATTTATAGTACATTATGATATGTAAGACCTATATATTATATTACGATACAAGTGGCATAAATAGTCTATTACGGCACGGCGTGTATTAGCGAGGATAAAACGTCAAAGCCAAAATTTTATGACATGCATCGATGTATTCAAACATAATTTGCGTGATCAAGTTTTATAGCTTGATGAATACGACTATTATACACTGCGCGTGAATTCTTCTCGCGAGAACGGTTCTCGGTTATTCCAATGTTTACAGTTTCGGTCGATAATTTACCGACAGAGAGGTCACTTCAAATACGTTAACAGGCGAGTTAGGTCTGCAGCTAGGAATCAGCTAGAAACCTGCCTGGTTTCTAGCTACTGATTCTAGCTAATTGTAAATAATGAGCAAAACCCGTTAAAGCTCTACCAGGGAAGCTACTCGTGAAATATCAGTTTCATTGTTAAAGTGATACTGAATAATTTGGCCTATTATTATTTTGCAATTGACGGGTTGTTGCCGAGTAAACGTCGCCAGGTTTCGGGATTTACCGTGAAAACAGTCAGTATAAATTACCGAATTCGCTCGTATAGGTACATTAATCGCTAAGAACTCGTCAACATTTTTACCTGGGTTAATTCGTCAGTTGTTGTATAAAATTGTCGATAGCAAAAGAATTAAGTGATTTAATACATAAACCCAGCATAAAAAACAAATTTCTAGCTTTGAGAGTTTTTTAGAATCTTCATGGACGTGCCATATAGCAAATACTTCCATACTGACGCTAAAATAATAAAATAGTTTCTCGGCTGTAAAACTTATTTTCATTATTATTTTGTTTATTGAAAACGGGTTTCTGAAACTACGTCGAGATCGATGATATATTACAATGACTAGATTCCGTATCCAAGTCTAGTGTTGAATGAATATTGCATGCTATCGCTGAATAACTTATTAATAATTTTTTGTTAATCACCATGTGACGTATTAGGTAGAGTAATTACGATCAAATTCTACTGTCTGCGCAATTATAAGAATCTATAATGAGTGTATCACTAGAATAATCAGTAATGATCAAGCAATTATACGTTCTCATTATATCGTGGTATACTATCTAAGGTATATTAGTAACTTCGCTGTTAAAAATAAACTTAATTTTCATGAAGTTTTCAAGCACTTTGTTAGTACTTGAGAATTAATGTACATGTACATTAAGCATAATTTAATTTACTGTCACACGAAATTTAAGGTACAATTTAATGTCAAAGTACATAAAATGTAATGTGATAGTTATTAAATTTAGTTTCCAACAAATTAATGTAACTGTAAATTAAATTTCAATCAAAAGTAATTTAAATTTAATTTAAATGTACATTAAACCATTTCATGTACACACCTGACATTTGCTTCCATTACTATGACATTAACATTTATGTGGATGGCATTAAAATTCATGTATTAATTTTGAAGAGTAAGATGTAATATTCTAAAGAGTAGCATGAATTTTCATGCATTTTTCAAGCAGATTAATGTGTATGTATATTAAATGTAATTTGAAAGTATAATTTAATGTCAAATGTACATGAAATTCGAGGTAATTTTATCAATAATTTAATTATCAATAAATTGAATTTTTACAAGTAACTTAAATTTAATAAATTTGCATTAAATCAAATTCAAGTACGCGCTCAGGCGCTGAAATCAGCTTCCATTCCATTGCATTAATATTAAGGTAGTATTTTTAACAGTGTTACATTTTCAAAAGTGCCAAAACATTTTTGTTATATTATATTCATTTATGCAATAACAAAATCATAAAATAATTTTTTTGAAAAATTGACTTATTAGTTTTATAAACACGCTGATTAATTTATTTAGGTTATACATAACTCATTAGCCTTAGCTATTTGATCTAGCGTTCGAATATCTCCCAAACATAAAAAGTTAAAGTGTGTATACTATTTGCCAGTAGGTCGCACACGAATGACCGATGTTCATTGCTTTTGTCAGTTTAAATCTATGAATATTTAAAGGAGCTCCACTGCAACTACGGTTTTGACCAAGTTCTCTCACTCGGGCACAGGAGGCGATAAAAAGAATTATTAAAGCGCGTGTCTCTACAGCAGCAGCCTGTAAGAGGAGAGGAGATCAACCTGTCGGCTGTGATCAAAGGGAATTTCCTGCGCCCGAAGTATAAAATGCGCGCGCGCAGTAGCGAATTGCTGCTCTGCTCTGTTCTCCTTTTTCGTTCGTCGCCTTTTTAGTTTTTTTTTCATCCTTGCATTCTTGGTCGCGCCGTCGACGCAGGCGCAAGGAAATACCCTTTTTTATGACTGCGACGACGCAATAACTTTCTTACTTTAACACTTTCCTTCTTTTCCTTAGCCCTTGTTTTTTTTTGCTAGTTCATTTTTTTTAATTTTGTTCTTGAGCTCGGTTTTGATGGTAATCGTTTGATCCTCTGCACAATGTTAAAAGACAAAGTTATCAAAGTGACTGATTGCTACAAAAATTTCTATTTTTCCCTGTTTTAACAGAATGTGCACAGATAAAAGGCTTTGCAGAGATACTTGACGTAATCGCAAATAATGTATATGGACATGAATATACGCTCGCAAATCCCGACAAACATTCACCTGCAGATCAGTGTACTCAACATACAACATACTCAAACATACCAGTAAGTACACATTAATTATGTAAACACATGCTACATGAATGCCGATGCATTCGTGTAACATCTCGAACGGAGGTCCGATTCAGAGTGCAACAAACTCGACATTCAAAGATCACAAAAAGTGCAAATTCATTGCAGCGTTTTAAATTCTCCATTAAAAATAAGTTTAGAAATAGCGTTAAAGCAGCTCGGTACGCGCATATCCTGCCTGCGCTGTAACAAAAGAGGCAGGAGGACAACAGAGAGGACTACGAAAAAAGGGGAGTATAGATCCGGGGGTGCATCGGTAGTAGCACCCACTGCTCGTCGACGAATAATTTAAGCGAGTGATTTGCCCCGGCCGCACGCAGGCAAATAACGCTGGTCGGCAGCTCGTACAATAAACAACGAACTGCTGCTGCTGCAGCTAGACTGCAACCTACGCAAGTTAATCGCTCCATTGTCCTGCTGCTGTTGCCGCTGCAGCGCGTCGACGTGCGTGAGCGAATTCCAGCAAGAGAGAGAAGCCATTATAGCCCTCGCACACTCACCAATGCGGGGGACTCGTCGAATTTAAGTGAATTTATGGCGCGAAGAGCGCGTCCATGGTTTTTTAAAACTATACGGTCGTTGTGCTTTCTGCCACTTCTTTTTTGTTCTAGAAGAATAGAGCTTCTACATAGGGTTGATTTTTCTTAAATTTTATTTCCAACAAATTCTCTTGGGCATTTCAGCGAGTTGGACACAGTTACAAACATCAGCGAATGATTTTGAGCGCTCTTGGTGTCGCTGCTACTGCTATAGGCGTACAAGCTAAACGCATAATGCAGAGTACCATTAGGCGTTGATTCAGAGAATGCGCAATTATGTTCTGCTGACGCCGTTGCTGCTGCGCGAGAAAAACGACAATTACGCCACCCACCTGACTGCAGGCTACCCCTAGCCACTGCGAGAGTGAGCTCAGCGCAGCAATATTGCTGCTGCAGTGGCAGCAGCAGTGGCGCGAAATCGTGCATTCTTAGCATTTTTCGACCCTAAAAGATCACAATGTTTGTCAAATGAGTAAACGCGCGGCAGACGGACTGCGAGGAATTGAAATTATAGAGTACATGAACTGTTGACGATGTCAATCGCGCGAGTATTGCTTGCGAGTTATGCTGACCATGCGATGGGATAATCCGCTGTATTTTTTCAAAGTTTGAATGAAATTGCCGTGTGAATTCGCGTCGTTATACGAGTTTGAACATTTGATGGATTGGATGATGAAGATAGCATTTTGAACAATGCATAATAAAGTAGGTATTAGTTGCGACCAATTTGTTACAAGTTGTCGATATGTTTAGATAATCGAAGAATTATGTAAATAACTATATATTACGTTGAATGGATTAATTTTCATGACAACACCTTGTTAGATTGACAAATCGAATTTTCAATTCAGTATAAGCCGTGTCTGGGCTATTTCCTCTCCAGATCCGTCATTACAGCCCTAAACAATCCCTACACCACACACCACAGCAATTCTGAAAATTGGAAAGCCGCCACCTGCACCCTGCATCTGCGCTTCGAAATCTCCAGCCGAATTCAAGATCATCTGACAACAAATCACGTCTACGGAGAGTAGCGAGAGCACAAAGTCCGGCCAGGGGTCTCATTATGATAATCGACGTATGTCGCGTCCGGCCATCTATATCCCCTACGTCCAGTCCAGCGGTCAGCAGCCGATCAGTCTTGATTCAAGCCCCTCCTCCCCCAGGAGCGCGTCGGTCCTATGCTCTCTCGTTCTCTGTCTCTCTGTGCGCCTGCACACATGACCGAAACTCGCACGGAATAATTAACGGGATTGCGGTGGCGCGAGATATGTGCCCGCTGCCGCCGCCGCGCGAGCTAACCCCCTGTACGCAGCACCAGCAGCTAGGGGTAATCGAAGGAATCAATTGAACGGATCAAAGGACTTCTGCGGCGAGATTCCGTGGAATCGCCGTACTATGAATGAATCTCATTCGCACCGCAATCAGAGTCCCGTGTATTATATATAGCTCTAATGGCCTTTGAGTGCGGGCTACGTGTCCGACACTACAAGCAGAGAGAGAGAGAGGGAGAGGGAGAAAACAAGCGCATATCGGATTATGAAAAGGAAAATCCGCGGTACTGGCAATCGAGCCTGCAAATAGGAATTAGCGCTGAGCCGCGAGCAAACAATGCTTCGTGCCAAGTCTGCAGGACGATTGATTGACTTTTTGCTTTGGGAGGCTGTACGCGTCATGTGTATAGACGGCGTACGTATCATCGTCCCCCGCGTTGCTTTTACCCGGCTCTCATCTCTGTCTCTTTCTCATCACGCCGGCTACACTTCTTTGTTCCTTTGTTGACTTGGTCCACGTGTGTTTTCTCTCTGCCTCCTTCTCATCTCGTCTCGTCTCTTTGGTAGAGGGACTTGCACTCACGGGATGATGACATTCTTGTTGTTTTTATCACTGGGATTTCTGTTGAGCCTCGCTGTTATCTGATCGAGTATCTATTGACTCTTTGAGACGAGTTAATGGATTAGCATATATCTCATCTATTTAATCTGATAAACGATGACGATATAATTATTGAATTATTTTTCTGTGGGAAACGTGCGGTTGAAAAACAGAGGCAATGATTCCCTTTAAATTACTTTTCTCCGTGTATATAGAATATCGGCGGTGTCACATCAGTTGCTTAGAAGAGCTATCCTCTATCGAAACTAGCATCTACTCGTCCCATAAGCGAAGGCCTGAATTGACAGTCAGGCTTTTTACGACCTGCCGCGCCCAAGTTAAAAAAGTGTCTATAGAACAGCGGATAGATAGACACCCCTCGCTATATACAACATCGCATCCTATTCCAGTCACGAAAAGAAGCCAGCGTGCGCGGAGGGTCGAAAAATCGAGCTACTGCCACCCCTGAAGGGCTACATCACACACACACTCTCGGTTCGGCTCTGCATCTCGTCTGTGAGAGAGGAACTGTTAGTGCGTCAGGGCGTGATAATCCTAACCTAAAACGAGCTATATGTATACGCGTCTCTTTCGCGAGCTGAGATGAGATTTCGCTCCTTCCTTATCGGATTATCCGGGCCGACTGGAAGTGTGCACATCAGGAGCCGATTGAAAACTGCGCCGCAACCGATCTCATCGCGACGCTTCTTCTAACTCCGTATGCATGCGTAATCGATCTCGGCCGGGCTGGCGAGCGAAAAACACCGAAAAAAGAGCTAGTTTTCTCTCACTCTCCCGACGGCATTCAGCGCGGTTCTCTGCACGACGAGAGAAGATGGCTTCGATTGACGAGAGAAACGACTTTTCTTATCGAGATGGGTTATCTCCATTTTTGAAGGTGGCTGTAGATGCGCGATTCTTTCCTACAGAGCAGCATTCGATCGATCTGCAAGTCAATGCGCTGGGTTTAATAGATTTCAATTTTTTAAAGCCGGTTCCTGATGCCAGCGACTCTGCGCATTTGTAACGCGAGAGAAGGCATTTGGGTGTTCCTTGAGAATGTCATCACAAAAAGCCTTTAATGAGTTTCGAAAGAAATAAGTATTCGTAGGCTCTAGCAGTACCATATAGAAACTTCTTCATAACTTTAAGATCAATTTAACAATAACAAAAATCACGATTTCACATTCAGTGCGTTGTCATACTTGATTGTTGTTAAAATCAAGTGAAAGTTCAAAAACACTTAGGTATATCATCTCAATATTCATTAAAACTTATCCAAAAGAGATTCGAGAAAGTTCAAATCGTAAATTTTACTAAGAAAGCAGAACGCATAAAATCCGCGAAAAATACTTATAGAGAAGATTCACGAAGGTGTGTGGTACCTTATAAAGAAAAAGTCAATAAAATTCAGGGTCGACCCGCGAGGAGATAGAAGGAGAAAGTGGCCAGGAGTATAAGACTATAAGAGCCCCGAGGTCGAGTCTCTCGCGCCTAACCTCTGAAATAACGCGTATATATACTACTCGTTGCTTTGGGGGTGTGCCGTTAGAGCCGCCTCGCTATACGACTCCCGCGGGAGTCTAACTCTCAGACTCATCCTGCGCCGCGTAACGACCTCCAGCGTCTTCCTCTCCCTCTTATTCCGACTCTTCTGCCGTTCCGACTGTTTCTTGGCCTCTAACAGGCTCACTACTGAGCTTACGAAAATGCCCGACTCCGACGCTCGATTTCGACATTCTTACCGTCCCTAATTCAACCCTGTTTTAGGAGAGCATCGCCGACATTATTTCGCTGCTGCAGAAATAGCGGGAAGTAATGAAGTCCGAAGGCGCAGCGAGGGTTCGTCTTCGTATACTAAAGGTACCTTATTAAACAGACTGATTACACGACCGAAAACTTTGCAGAACTATGCAGCCTAACTCTCGAAAATTTTGTTCCATGTATAAAGCCGTTAGCAACTGACAATGAAATGATCATTAATTTATTTTAAAAAACTGACAAGAGAAAGATGACTTTATTATATATCGCAAATATTATAGAGCTGGCCGATGCCGCGGTATAAAGCAATTTTCAAACGTCAAGCCCAGTTTGGAAATGGTCGGCAAACTTTTTTCCTCCCCGCTTGATCCAATAATAACTCATTACTCCGCAGCTTAGAGCAGCGAACGCGGCGAGCTGCAGCAAAGTTTTTCACGAGTTTGCGATTCAGTAGTAAACTTTTAAGCAATCAGTGCCCTAACTTTTATGCAACCCATTAACAACGGCTTTCGCGGAATATCTCTCACCGCCAGAAGTTATCAATTGCTAATGATCCTCCGCAAGTATGAACTAGGGATCCGTTTGGAAATGTTTTTTTCTTATTTTTATATTGGGTATAAACTGGACGTTAATCGTCTTGCAGCGAAATACCTATAGAAATAGAGCGCAAAATACACAACGCATAGGAAAATCAACGTAATTTGAAAACTCAGCAATAGATTCAGGAATCGAACGCACGAAGTTGGAGCAGAGGTGTAGGATATGTTCAACACGAAACAACCATCAGCTATGTTAAAGCGCGGCTCGCTGGAATAATGAAATTACTTCTAAATTAATTCTGCTCTCTAACCGAGATGCAAGCTGCGCGCAGCACTACTTTCAAAGGATTAATTTTCAAATATTTGCGGAGTGCATGACTTACAGGCTCGCCCTCTTCTTCGAGATTGAAGCTCGTAATCTCGTCAAGGAAATCCTTTGATGATGAGGAGCCTGTAGCGAGAACTCTTGAAAGAAAGTGCGGTGGTGGCGGCGGTGGCCAGCCCATTGCAGGACATTAATTGAATCTCGCGCATATACGGGATTTCACTGCGGCAGTGCAAGCGCGATCTTCGTCTAGGAGTGGAGAAAAAGGGACCGCCGAGCGAGATGGAAAGTGCGCCAAAAAAGGAAGGCCAGGAGGGATGAGGAGAGAAGCTGATGGGATAGAAGGGAAACAGTTCGGACTTATCGATTCAAACGAGACGGTCTGTAAAACCGGGAAAAACTGGAGAGTCAAGTTGGAAACTCGGGACGGATTCAAAGCGAGATAGAGAGAAGGAGAGAGACGGATCCCGCGAAACACAGCCAAAGCCCCGGCGAATTCTGCCTGCGATAGAATCGAACTCTCGCTGTATGAAGGCTTCGAATCCGCTATACTCGCTTCTTTTCAGGGTCGTAACAAGGGTCGAACTTTTTGCAAGCGAGCCGGCAAATTTTCGTATTTCAAGTCCCGAAGTTTTTTCCACGACTTTCTTGCACGCCGGTGACTAAGAGGTTCTTTTTAAAAAAATGCGACTGGAGTGCTTTGCGCCAACTGAAGAACTCGGGCAAAAATGAAAAAGTACATAATGGCTTATTGTGCTCTGCACAAAAGTTGACGTTTTTTCCTTGACCCAACTCCATCGTAATCAAAATCTCGCAGAGTTAGCAGGACGACTGTTCGAAATAAGAAAAGTTTGGTATTGATTTTTATCGATATAGGGCACGTTGGATATTATACACCGGGTTTTTATAGAGCTCAGTTTTCGATTCGCATAGATTCCGAATAATTTTCTTCAATATTATGCACGAAAGCGCTTCCAAGCCTGCAGATACAGTCGGCGAAATTACGTCTAATTCCGATTAACAAAAAATGGTAGGAATTCAGGCTTCCTCTCGAAAACGTCGCAACACACAGTGCCGCGCTCGTGAGTTGTAAAACAAGAGCAGCAGCAGTAGGCAAAGTGCCGTTCGCTTACCTAAGCCCGGCGCCTCTCGCGCAGTGGGAAGAGAAGAGGGTGGACAGCGGATTACCCTTTCTGCAATACGAAGTAATTCCAGGGAAGAGGTCGACTCTGGCTGACTACCGTATACGCGGGAATTAAAGCAGGAGCTGCGCAGCCCATATAGCGACACAGCCCCAGGAATATGGTAATGCTCGTATGAGCCCAGGAGGCCTGCATGCCTCTACACGTGTATTTATTGTAAGGGGGAAAAAAACGTGCGGTGTTAGGGGCTGGCCCGTGGCTAAAAAGTCGTGAATTCTCGTAATGCTTTTTGAAGTGATCTTCAGAAGGGTCTTGATTGAAAAAGATGTGATAGAAAAATAATAATAAATAAATTTGGATCACTAAACTGCTGCGATCATCCTTTCGTTGTTTTCATTCTCACAGAAACTTTCTTCAAAACTATGGTGTGCTACTATAGAAAACTACAACTACCTGGTCTTGCATACATTACTGCTGCAGACCCTCTCTCATTCGCGAAAGCCGTTTCTAACAATGGAATCCCAACAGCAGCAGTAGCAGCGGCGGCCGTGTATAGAGCGCGC
Source organism: Cecidostiba fungosa (assembly GCA_900474305.1). Lineage (NCBI taxonomy): Eukaryota > Metazoa > Arthropoda > Insecta > Hymenoptera > Pteromalidae > Cecidostiba > Cecidostiba fungosa. The sequence continues at coordinate 12,484 of UCOJ01000686.1, forward strand.
AGACCGTATATTATACGAGAATAGGTTAATATATCGTCGGAATAGACGACTACTTGGCTGCTAATGTTTCATTAACCGTTTTTGGACCCTTTGACTAACTTTTATTTATAACCCTGCTGCCGTAGCTTAACGTTCACCGAGATAATGGGGCCTCGTCGAACTTGGGCACATAAGAGTTCCAACTTTCATTCCTCGACGGTACGCTCGAAGAATTTAATTTTTTTAATTTCTCTTGCGACCCAGTTCGACAAGGAAAGTAAGTGAGAGAGAGAGAGAGAGAGAGTTAATTGTTTTATTGGCTGCTTCTCGCCAATGAGAACTGGAGCGAAAATCTCGCATATACTTGAAGAAACACGTATAAATACCGGTACAGATTCTTAGAGTTAGAGGGAAAATCGCGTGATCATACCGAAGAAGCAATAAAACAGCGTTATCGCATTAAAGAGAGATATTAGGCAAGAAAAGCAGCCTCAGAGCAGCGCAAAGAGGGCGGCCGAGGCAAACACAAAGGGAGTAAAGGGGTATAAGAGGGGAGAGGAGATGGAGCGAGGACGTAACTCAACGTGGCCGGAATATCAGCCGGGTAGATCTGACATCGACGAACGCCGCCCACTAACACTTTGCCCTCGGGCTACTTTTCCACACGTGCACGTACACACACACATATATAAACGCGAAAGATTCGCTCTCTTTGTGTATCTCGGCGCTCAACTAAGTACGCGGCTGTTTCGCATTCTCGAACATGTTATTCCGTTTTTCCACTGATTATTTTTCCATATCCGATACACGCCGCCGTAGTATCTCCTTTGATCGATAATTTTCCATTCTGGAGTTATATTACACGAGTAAGTCCGTACATTCTTTTGTAAAACTCCTTTTCGAATGAACTTTAGCTTGAACTCATTAACTCTTTTCAATATCTATTTTATAGCCCCTAATTATAGCTGTCTCGTTCGATTTATTTTCACATAATGCACTTTTACTGATGAAAATTAAATATCATCGTTTTTTTGCGTGTTGATACTAATAAAATAGTCTGATGGTTATAAGTCAACTATTTTTTAATTATTAAATTGCAGCCGTTTTAAAAATAGGAAACAAGAAATTTAATTAAACCGTCGACAACAGCTTGTACAAGAGCTTTTAGTATTTGTGTACAGTATGGAAGAAGCTTTTCAGCGAATATTTGCTAGTTCCAGCAAATGCTACTAGATGGAGTAAGCTGTACCAGCTAGGAAAAGCGCCCATGGACGGTTATACTTAACTCTGATCTGTATTAGATATCACTAAACTAGCAACGTTGTATACTCTAACTTTGCGAATAATAAACTTGTCAACAATATTAATGTATGCTAATAACTCAACAACTAATTAAAATGATTCGGTTAACGGAACAGACTACAGAGTGCTACTCTGAAACTTTGTATCAGAAAATTTTAAAAGATATTTGTCGCGCGAGGACTCATCGGAGGCACACGAGGCACGACGAATTTATGACACGCCTCGGTCGTCGTATTTTGACGAAGTCAGCGATCGCCCAAGAACAAGCGATTCTCCTCGAGCTATAGATTACCGCGAGAGTAATTATTAGACTGCATCTTAAAAGCTGGGATATACGCAGACAGAGAGAAAAAGAGAGGGGGGAGTATAAAAAAGGATGCTAAAGAGCGGCTCAAAGAGTGACTCGGCTTGTCTCTACATCTCCTCTCCTCCTCTTCCGCGCGAGCAAGCGGGCAGCTTCGGTCGGTGGATCGCACAATTACCCATTGTCCGATACAGAAATTTATGTGTGGATAGCCTCTCTCTCTCTCTCTTGGGCGCTTCGGGCACAGGTATAACCTCGCGAAGGTGCACCGGCATAGGCCGCGCTAAATCGCTGCAGCGGACGCGAAAGAGGAAGAGGCAGAGGAGAGAGAGAGAGAAAATAAAGAGAGGAGAAGGAGGAGGGCCTCTCTCTCTCTCTCTTAGACTCGCTCGCGAGATAAGCGACGGAGTGTGCAACACACAGGGCCGGTCCAAGGTGAAGTGTGCAAGGGGTGGAGAGAAACGGAGGACGTGCTTTGTGATCCGGAACCCCGAGCATGTTAAGGCGAGTTTCTCCTCTAGCCGGGGTAACCCCCGTCGTAAATACAAGCACACAGCAGCTTAGCCGTACACTTTGGCATCCCTTGCCTCTCGGTATATAGCGTCTCGGACCTCGCCTACTCTCGCTTCTTTCTCTATCTTTCGACAACTCTTTCCTTTTGCTTCGGTCTCTGTCTTTCTTTCTCTTTCATGCCCTGCTTCCGAATAACTCTCGCAACTACGGTTCCGTTGTTATATGCAGCCGCGATGTATACTGCGCGAGTATCGCGTAAGATATCCTATTATAACTGTTCTCTCCTGCCGTCGCCACCACCTGAAGGTTTATTCCAAGCGAATTATCCACCCAAAAGTTCAATCTCTCCTCTCTTTAGCCGTATGTTAAATAACCCAACGACTTTATCGCTTCTCTCTCTCCTTCCAGCCACTATCGAATCTCCGCGTCTCTCTTAATCTTCTCCGTCTTCTCTAGCATTTTTGCCGACGTCCCCCTTTCCACGACTTCGCGTATATCCACGTATATAGTATAGCTGCTGCATTCGGTGCCGCAGCGACGTCACGACGATGCGCGCGATTTCGCCGCGAAGATAAAGGCCGAGATAGAGAGGTTATCGTCGCATCGCCACCGCCGCCGCCGTCGCCGCTGCTGCTGCTGCTGCTATACGGAATATTCGTCGTGCGGCCTTTATTCGCCGAGAGTTACAGTCATCCTCCTCGCGCTCGCGCGATCGGTATTTGATGAGAGAACGGATAAGGGTCGAATCATGCGACTCTTTAGCTATTTCGCTTCTTCGGCTTCTGCTACTTCTTCTTCTTCTTCTTCTGTTCGCTATAGAGGCTCTGCTGATATGTATATACCTAAAACACACGCGGATAGAGAAACGGGCATTCTTTTTCCTTTATATTCTATTTGCGTTCGACGTATGCTTGAAAATACGACAGGTCGCGCACATGCGATCGATCGCGAGTTGTTGCCACCGCCGCCGCGGCTGCTGAGAAGCTTCGATACTCTTGCACGATGTAGAAGCTTCTTATCAGCGAACGCGATATTTTAGAAGACAGTTATCGGTTCGATACGATCTCGGGTTTATTGTTTGGATATTATGCATATAGTAGACCTGACCGAAGACATTTTTTTACCGTTACCAGCGCATCAGTTCGCGTAGGTATAAGAAGGAATTAACGAAGTATAAGTATAGCATCCGCAATCACCCGATGCTTCTTCAGCAAACTCGCTCTCGAACGCGTTCCTTTTTCTCGAATACTCGAAGAGCAGCTTTAATACTTTGCGTCCGGCCGCCTATACAAAATTAACAAAAAAAGCCCGTAGAAAAGTAGTAAATCGCTTTCGATGGAATCCCGATACACGCGGTGCGGCCTTTTCCCCTTTCTCTTCGAAATACTCCAACGAATTCCGCCGCGCACACGTATGCTCTTCCAGAAGAAATTCCTTATCCCCGTGCGCGCCGCACTATTGGTGTACAACGCTTTAACGACAATTATCCCCTAAAACAAACGAAAGAAAACAAAATACATTGAATTTTCAGACAGCCGCGCATAAACAAAGCAAAAACGCGCGCCCGCGAGAGAGAGAGAGGGAGAGAGAATCAAGAATATATATATAGCTATATGTATGCAGATGGGTTGAATTCCCTCTGTCGCATTCACGGTGGCAGCGAAATACATAACGAGCAGTTAGCCCGATAATCGCTTCTGCAGCTCTCTCGTGCTCGAAATAACGACGGACAGTCCCACACCGTCCTGTCGCGTCGTCGTCAGGAGATCGGCGATTTATCTGCCGCTGCTTAAGCTAGTTTCTCTCTCGCCTCTTCGTCGTTGTCCTCGCGGCGTTTATAAGGAGCTTGTAGCGATATACATGTATATGGGAGTAACGGTATGTCCATCTGTTGACACGTATACACTCTCGGTATAATAGTTCTATGCGGCCAAGTGAAATCTGTTCGAGTGCTTTAGGAGATATGGGATTATGCACGGACGAGGCGTTTTTGCTCTACTTTAATTTTTGTTGACCATTCGTTTCTGCTTTATGCTTGAGGAAGTCGAGCGTTTAAAGTAATGAAGCAATTACTCTACATGCAAATCAAGCGCATAAATAGCCTTTTTTCCTGCAGTGCCTCACCAAACACATCTTTTACTACTGACGAAGAAACCTATAAATGTATCTTATTTATCCGAAATTGGAAGGCAAATATAGGCGGCGGGTCACGAAACTAAGAAGCGAGCTCGACATTTGCACTCGACGACTCGTCGTGTACTATCGTGCCGCGGTCGCGCGATCCCACGAACCGATCTGCTATTTAAGTCGCGAGAGATTGCCACAGGGTGGTCCGCTCTTTCTCTGACCAGCCTGTGTTCTCTTGCTCTCTACACTCTGACTTTGTTATTCTCATTATATGTCACGTAGGTCGCGCTATCTTCCATGTGTTCGTTTTTAGCTGAACAATCGATGCGCTATCGGTATGTTGAAAAACGATGCAGTTGAATTTGGTGCGACGACGAGCGACGCGATCCTCGCGTATAGCTTATCCTATTGTGCATAAATAAAAGAATGATTTCCGTATTCGCCCAGCTACTGTTCCTCGATATCTCGAGGATTTTTTTATCCTCATGTATTAGGAGAAAGGAACGCTATATAAAGATTGGTCTAACGAGCATTGTCGACTCAAAGAGCGCGAGATCAAGTGATCGATCGATCGATTCGAGACTGTTACCGGGGAAATACGAGAGAAGAAGGACAAAGACTGATGGGCCGTATAGGACGATGATGTGGCGTAATGTAAGCTCTTTACGTCGCGAAGCTACTGCGCGCAATCCGATCATCAGCTTCGGAAGATTTTATTGTGCGCCGCCGCTCGTTTATTCATCGATGGGATGCCGCTGATTCTCGGAAGAAAGATGCAAGCGTGTAAGCCTCTTTGAATCGCTATAATTGCGCGCGCCCAAGTCTCGGAAAGCCTGCACCTCGAGTAGCTTCTTTCTCGACTTGGAGTTACAGATGCGCTTCTTGATTTCCCTGCGTTCCAAAGTTTACGGTGCATTTGGAGAAACTCAACGTTGAGAGCTTGTTGAGGGTGTTTCTAGACGAACAAACTGTTATTTTAATACCTTATAGTTTTGCCTCAAAGTTCATAGCGTTGGCCTCTATATAAATTTATATTGTGTATGTACAGTAATCTAAACATGTATAATCTAATTATATGACTTTTTTTCCGTTTCAGGTGAGTCCTCGTCACTCAGATTATGAACGATATCCTCGTGTCACGTAAGCACGCTTCAATTTTTTTTAACATTAATTCATCAGAAGTTAAAATCATAAACAATACCCTCTATTGACAGCCCCGTAGTGAGTAAAACACATCTGGGTCACTATAATACTTGCAGCATTGGTACTTGGCAGGTAATAAAAATCGTTGTTGCAGCAGTGCGTGAGCTTCGAATAAGAAAAAAGTTCCATTATCACGCCGCCACTGTCGGCAGTAGAGGATTGTAAATTAAGGGCACGCAAACGAGCTAGAGTTACTCCGTTTTTGCAGCGCGCACAGTAGTTTTTCGAATGCGTCGACGCCGCGTGTATACGTGAAACTTTTTGCCGAGCCCTTTAATCTGCGCTTTGCAATGGAAAATATTTACGCGTGTGTACACAAAACGAGGTTTAGAATTGTGGAGCAAACACGACAGCTCCTGGTTATAGTCGCTCTAAGTAATTCGCTTGTTAACGATGTGCTGCGAGGTAAAAATCAATAGACGCCGCGATAAATCATCACCGCAGTGTTTTTCGCTTTCTTATATTTCTCTATTATATCTATATAGTATGTGCTTTTAGCAAATATATATGTATATTCTATATACGTACTGCTAATATCAGGTACTTGAATATTCCAAACTTAGTCGCGTATAAGGATGATCAGCAGCAGCAGCAGCCCGAGTAGCAATTTGCTCGGGTTCGAGTGGCTGTGATGCAGCGCATCCAAAAGTGGCAGGTTATACGAGAGAGGCGTCGTAATCAGTCTTCATACTAATTAATTAAAGGAATCCTAGGCGCGGCAACGACGCGACCTCGTGTTTTACCGGTGTATACTTCATTGTGCATCAGCGCAGAAGCCAGCGTGAAACTTGCCTCGAAAGACGCGCTCGTTTCGTCTGCGCAATTTCGGCCTAGACCTAAAGTAGCTGTTTACGCCCCAACTTTTGATCATGTACATACCCAAGCGAGACGGCTCGATCGCTTTTATATAGGAAATTACGTTTTCCGTTCATAAAAGTCCTATTAACGTGGCGTAAAATTTGTAAAAACTAGGAGTAGATCGACTCGTTAATCCCTTTTTGCGCAAAGTCTGAGGTATAAGTATAACAATGCGCACAACTTGCGCATCAGAGCGCCTCGAAAACTCAGAGCGTTCAGATATACATCACGCGGCGAGAGCAAGAGAGAACGATGTATATAGAGCTTCCGAGCGCGACGTCGTTTAACGTCAATCACGAGCGTGTAACGAGGTCGACAAACGCCGCGCGGCACCTCTTTTCTCTCTCGTTCTCCTTTTTTTCTGGCGCGAGTGACGCTGCTTTCGTTATTTTCAAATTTTTCTCGACCCTTTTTCGCTTGCGCTCAGGTATATACAGAGGTGCTACTGGCAGCTGAGGTGCTCGGCACTGCTACTGGCACGCTTTTTGTTACCCTGATTTTTCTCGTTTCGCTCGTTTTGCTCCTCGTCCTCAGCCGCGCGCGCGCGCGGCAACTTGTTCTTTTGCCCAGCTATTCGGATTGATAGGCTCTCTGATGGAAAGGGCGAGCGGAAGATTTATTTGCATGAGAGACACCGATCGAGCTGATTTTTTAGAGCGGACGCGGGGTAATAGGATTGCAATTACGAACTTGCTCCAATCCATCGACGAGGGAGAGAGAGACAGAGACTGTTGGCTGGCTCTGTCGAGTAGTTAGTTTGCTCGAGTTTTACGTTTTGCATTTACATTTACAACTTTTGCATCTGTAATCGAGTTGTAAGAATTCTGTTCTAGACCGCTATATATACACTCTGCTGGAATTGATTTACCGATGTTCGCTCGGCATTGTACACAGATTTAATTTCGAGAGCTACAATGATATGCAATCAAATCTCTCTCTCGCTATGCATGTTCCTAGTGCTGAGATTAAGATTCCGTTCTTATTTTATCGAACAAAAAATTAGCAGCCGTGTGTATGTAAATGCATCTTCCATGATATCCTCGCCTGCTTTATTCTGTCGTATACACATATCAGCGCACTGGCCCACTTTATGTTCACGCTTTAAAGTATACGCATATATAGCTCCCTCGAAGAAAAGCTCCAGCACTTTGCACCGAGCTGTACGTAGTTTCTCGCTCGGTCTGCGGAGAAAATGAAAGGATACGTCTTCGCGCGCGATGGGATGTAAGCGGCGGATTTGTGCGAGCTGCACGCGCCCTTTAAAAAGAAACGTTATAAGCTCGCGAGCTGCGCGCGATTCCAGTCTAATTCGGCACTGCAGGAAAAGAGGGGGAGGGAGGATCCTCCCTCTCTGACCCAGCGCTGAATTATTCATGGCGATGATCCGCGCGTGAGGAATATATCCCCGAGCTCTCTCTCTCTCTCTCTCTCTCTCTCTCTCTCTCTCTCTCTCTCTCTCTCTCTCTCTCTCTTCTCTTTCGAGGTTTTACGCCGAGTCTTATTTCTCGGGTGCGACGTCGCCCAGTTTTTATGCTCCTCTCTGAGACAAATCATTTTCCAAGCGTGTTCCATTAATTTTTCGCGATATCTTTGAAGAGCTTTTTCTGCGTCTCTAATCAGCAGCACACACATACACAACAATTCGTTTAATTTATAAAAAGTCTTATGATATTAATACTAGCGACTATAACTAGGAGAATAACATCTCAATCCTCGTCGAGCCGCCGGGCTCGAGGATCCCGGTGCTTCGGCCGATAATTTGCGGATAAGTGATAAGATTCGCGATTTATGTAAATTAGGCACCGCGCGCGCAAGCTCGCAAGACACGCCGCGCGAGTCTCGATAAGCCTCGGTAATCCGGCAGATAAGTTGCGCGCCGGCGCGTAAGCCTCGCGCAAACACAAGGTCGTCGTATCGAGCCCAGGGATCTTCGATCGGCGGCGTGCGCGCGCGCGCGCGAGCGGTCCTTCGAGCTTCTGCAGCTCCGTTCGTTCGTGTGCATAAGCGCCTCGTTATCGCGTGTGGGATTAGCTTATCGGCCGCGTGTATTCCTTTTAATGAGCTGCTGCTGATGCTACGCCATACGTCGCATCCGTGCATAGCTCATCGTTATAAACTGTCTCTTTTGAGTGCTTGATGTATACGTATACGCGACGGCAAGCCGCGATTACCAAGAACGATCAGGAATATAATTCAGAAGTGTTTGTTTTGGGGATTTCTTCTTCCAACACTGGGGGATTGGTCAGCACCTGACGGGGCCTGTATCGTCTCTCTCTGTATGCTTAGAAGATAATATCCGATGTTGGAAGAAGAAACGAGGGTGAATGGAGACGTTTTGGTGCGAATAATCTAAATCTGAAGAATGTAATAATCCGAGATAATAATAATTTACTGCGGGGATAAATTAATGAGACCTATAAATATACAAGTCACCAGCGAAACATTAGCTCATTCCCTTGGAGTAGCTTTAATTTCTTTCACCTGTTGTAATTGTTTATAAATAATTCATAGGACTGCAGTAGCAAGACAAAGAGAAAAATAATGGCCATTCATAAGCGCGACGCGCACGCACACATCAATGCCAGCTCTCTCGCGCGTCCCGTGAAACCCAATTCAATATCAATCGCATAATTCCGGAGGCTCTCGCATACTCTACTCCCGTCATAAATAACTTACTCCAATATCCGTTTCCTCTTTATCACCCGCGTATAATAAAATAATTTCTTCTTTATTCTCTCTCTCTCACTCACTCGTACGAGCTCATCCATACATTTATACATATATACACATATAGGTGTGCACATCACGCATAATATGTACGCACGGCCGGCAGCGCTCATTCATTAAATCCGCATCCTTTATCCGGGCTCATGACTGATGCAGGCGCGAATCGCTTAACGACTCTATATAACGCCGTTGGTATATACACGCGCGCTTGTCTGTATATTATACGTTGCGAAAAAAGCCGTGGAAGAATCGAAAGAAGAAAACGAGCGGTGCGGCGGCGGCGGCGGCGGCCGACGAGAACTGCACAATCTGTTCTGCGGCGGTCACGGCTCGCGTTTCATGATTCATCGCGGTCGTGCGGGTAGCGCCCGGCTAATGGCGCCGGCTCAATATTAATGGCCGAATTAACCTCCGATATATCGCGCAAGCGCTGCGCCCCGTCAATTATGAAAGAGCAGCAGCACTGCGCCGTCTATAATGCCAACTGCACATAGCAAAACTCCGATAATGCCCAGGCTGTTTGTAGCAGATTCATGTAAATAGAATTGAAAGGTTTGTTGTAAAACGAGAAATTTCGACTTTTTATATATTATACGTATTTGTTTCTCATATCGGCGAATTCCATACCGTCCGGTTGCAGCGTTCTCTCGGCGTAGACGCGTTCATTTTTCCGCAGCGTGTCTGATGCTTTTTCTTCTCTTTCTCTCTTTCGGTCATTCCACTCTACTCTTTCTTACAATACTTTTTCTGCTCTATCGCTCATTCTTTCACTTTCTCTCCTCGCCGGCAGCTCTTTTTTCATCAGACTCGCGGCGCGAGCTATATATACCTGTATTATCCCCGCGCAACCCCTACACTTGCCGCCGCCGACGACGACGAGTTTCGCGCGGTGCACTTTCGCTCTCGCCATTCTTCGCGCCAGAGAACTCACTTTCTCTCTCATCGCCGACGACGACGAACATTCATCCTCAATGTCACTGGCTGCAGCAGCAGCAGCTCGTCTCTCTCATCGTGCTCTAAATTACCCCCTTTCATCAAAATTTACACCTCTTACATCCTCCTATATAGCTCGCACCCATTCTTGTTTTTCAGCTCACACTCTCTTGGCGCGCAACCGGTCGCGCGCGCGCGCACACGAGGATGAATAATGTAAGAGATAATTACCGAATGTCGGAGCGGCGCGGTAGCTATATACCTGCGCGATATTGTATATAAATGGCTGACTTATATACGAAAAGCTCATGAAAGCTTAATGCGCAAACGCCCGCGGCTATGTGCTGTAAGCGCGTGTAACAGTAGCGCTGCAGCGCGCGCTCATCTCTCTCTCTCTCTCTCTCTCTCTCTGCAGTTTGTATCGGGTTCGGGATATATATATGCAACGAATTTACGATACACACGACGCGCCGCCGCCGAGCTCCCGAGGAATAATTAGCTCTCCTCTGTGTATCCTCTTTAGGATGCTCGCGTGCATCTCTCCTCGCCGCCGCTGCCGCCGCTATAAGTAATGACGGCGACAAGCGCGTCTATACCTCTATATATCGCTGCGTGAATTTGCGACGGGGATATGATGAAAAAGTTGTATCGCGTGCGCGAACTTGAAGTTTTTTTTTTGCCCCGAGTGTGGATTTATGGGAGGGGGGCGGTGGAATTGAGAAATGTGGGAGTGAGAGAGAGGCCTATAACTGATGGTTATTGATGGGAGCGTTAAGATGCTTCGATTTGATGGGATCTTTCATGCGAATTGTTGTATATGATTTGCAAGCTTGATCGCAATTTAGAAATTTCCATGATCCATAAAACGAGATTGCGATCTATTTATAGCTGTGTGATCCATAATTATACTAACATGTTTAATAGTGAAATTCTGATTAAAAAATTCAGTTTATTATAAAATCTTTAATCATTGATTTTACACTTTCATTCAAAATTTTGGATTATCATATCGAGACGCATATAATTATTTAATAAAATCCAAAGGCATGCAGTAGAGGACAATCAAAACGCACAGCTCCGCTGCCGGAAGTTCCTAATTCAGCTCTCTCGATAAATCTCGGCACCGCGCGTATCCCGCCACCCCCGAGTATAGAGAGAGCAGTTCAGCAACAACAAATCGGCCAGCTCTCCCACACTACTCGTCGCGGCGGCGCGTCGAAAGCATCGCCGGCTGCAACGAACCATATGAAAAGAACATTATGCAGCGTAACGAATCACCGCACGCCTGTGTATTTGCGTCGATCGAAAAGCCGTCGAGGCTAGATAACGCGCGCGCGGCGAACAATCTGCCGTGTGCGGCAAAACTACAAGCGTGTGTGTGTGTGTGTATATGTATATGCGTATCGGAAAAGCTGGCGTCGATCGAGCTATAAATTTTCGGAAGCGCGAGCGGGGCCAAGCCAAACCAACGCGAAAATCGTTTCGCAGTTTGTCAGGCCGTCGAGCCTTCCGGCGGTTTCTCTCTTTCTCTCTGTGCACGCGGCTCTGCGCAGAGAGAGAGCGAGCCTGTGCGTGCTGGCGAGCATAAAATATGTAGCGAGCGTATGTAAAGAGTCATCCAGTACCGGTGGTCTCCCCGTAGGGATGCTACTCGCGCGTTTGGCTAATGTTGCGAGGGGAGCTCATGATCGAAATTATACCCGGGAAGAGCATCAAAACTTTTCGCTGAATTTTTAAATCTTCCTGCTTCCAGAGACTTTTTTGCTTATACGCTTTTTATATCTACTTCTTTTGGAGCTTTTCCGTTTGGGCTACTCCTAAAGGCTTAGCTCTTTTTAATACTTGAAAATGTGCGCGTGTTTGACGTATTAGGTTTCGAGTGGCGAATTTCCAAAAAACTCGTACAATTTTTATAATAAGCCTGCTGAATAAAAGCGAATACGCTCGTGATGCACATCATCAAGAAGAATGCAAAGATTCGCATAAAAACAGAAACAAACAAAAATCTGAGAGGAAAACCGAGTGGCAGCGCAGTAGAACGCGATCGATAAGCCGCCGGCTCTCTCCACTTATCGTGTTAAAGGTACACTAATAACGCGTGCGCGTTATCTGATTCGACGACTATTCGCCGGCGGTGCGTCGTAAAGCGTGAAAATTTATATTTGCGCGCCTCTCGCGGAAACTTTGCGCGCAAAGTTTGCGCGTAAATTCTACTATATAGAGCCTCCTTAGAGCGAGTTTTCGTGCATTCGCGCGAATGTTTCTCTCTGCAAACGTTTGCGCCGGCGCGTGTAGTCTTTTTGTCTCTTTCTCTCTCTCTCTCTCTCTTGCACGCGTCGATAGTTGCATCTTTCAGCATCGAGTATATCATTCGAGGAAAACTACCCGCACTGACTTTTATTATTCCAGTCTGTTTGTGTGTGTGTTTGAAATTCGCTTACGAGCATCCGCTCGTTAAATAACGCGATTAAATTAACTCGCTTGATTCGCGAGATCGATTTCAACCGCCTTTTCTATATCTATCTTTTTGCTCTCGCGACTCCGCGATTGAATACGATTTATCGGCGCACTAATTGTCGCGGGATTATGTTTGCCGCTCACCCGCGGCGACAACTTCGACTGCACATACTTCTCGTCCCGTCGTCGACGTCGAGGCAACAACAAATCTCTGTTCGCTTCGATTCCTGGAGCCGAGAGCACATAGGCTTTTTTCCTCGCGGCAGAAACGCTGTGTGGCCAGGTGCAGTGCTCTCTCTCGCCAAGCATTAAAGCACATCCCGGGAAAAAGATCGATCGCATATTGCGCGCATTCGAGGCACGACGGCGACGCCTCTCTCGCTAAAAAGTAGTCGGAGAACGAGTCTGCACTATATATAATACTCTCCGAGAAGGCGCGAATGTACAAATAAGTGGAATTGTACGAGTGGCCGAAGCACATGTCGCGCGGGGGTAAAAAAAATATCCGGTCGTCGCGGCGACGACGGCGGCGAGTAGGGAAGCAGTGGATGAGCTCTTTTGGTTTTTAATCGAATGAGCGGTAGGCCGGCTGTAAAAGGTAATGCATTTCGCTAGGCTCATGAATAATCCAGTTTTTGCGCGCTAGTCTTGCGAGCCAACGTGTTTTATAATAATGCCTGTATATGCAGTAGCTGCACACAGAATGCTCATACACTCGATGTTAAAAGCTCGCAGTCGAAAGCTTGGATTACGGCTTATCGTGCGTGTACCAGCGTGTGCCTCAGCTTTTCAAAATTATCGCTTTTTGCGCGCTCACACAGTATCAAAAATTTTCACTCGCGCAATTATACAGAGCTCCCATGGTATAGGTGGAAAAAAAATACAACGAAGAGAATAAAAATACCTCGCAGAAGCGTGCTGCGCGGAGCAACGCGGCAAAACGGCCATAAAGCAAAAAGAGGAGCTCTCTGGGGGGAGGGGGGGGGCAGACATATCCAGCAAGATAAAGAAAAGAAGCGGCGCGGGGAAAAGCCGGCGGTGCGCGCACGGCAGCATAACCAGCGACCGAAGCAGAGCAAAAAGCCCATAATTTCCTCTAAACGCCCCGACCTTGGATGAGCGCAGCTCGCGCCTCCGTTTATGGCGCTCTCGATTCTCCCTCTCTCTTACTCTTTCTCCTCTGGTTTTGTTTTATTGCCGCGAAGCTGGCTGCTGTGTGCTGCTATAGAGCGCGGTGTGTACTGCAGTGGGAAAGAAAGGAGAGCTGCTCCTTGCATCGACATATATGAGATAAATCGCCTCGCGAGAGCGAGAGAGCTGGAAAACGCACGGCGGCGTATTGTCGTTTACGAGTGAGACGAGGCGGGAAAGACTCGTATATAGCTGCTGCTGATGCTTCTTCTTGTTCTCTCTGCTGCAGCAGTGCAAGAGAGGGGGAGGTCGATGATTTGTGGAGCGTGCATGTATGCTTTTTACGATGCTTGTATTATGGCGGTGTGTAGCGCGTGATGTTCCGAGTATTAGAAGTTGGAATTTATTGGGAACGCGGAAAAGTAGTCTTTGTTCCCCGGACTTTTCGATTTTCGAGACGTGAGCTGTTCGCGGTGTATATATGGGTAAAACCTGTGCGCGTTGTGTGTATGCGATAAAACCTCGGATAAAACTCTGCCTCTGATGCGCTCTCGTTTGTTTTCGAAATATAAATTAAGCATCGGTAAGTAAACAGTGATTCGATATTGACAAATGATTACTGGTAACGTTTTAAAACCAGCAGCGTTGCAGCTACGCGAATGTAAACACATCAGGAATTAAGTCAAAAGCCAGCCGGAACGCATATACACCATCGAAAAACGTAACGTAATTCGCGCGTAAGCTGCGGGTATCATTTTCGATAATTATACGAATTTTTACTACATTTTCCGCGCTCGGCCGCTTATATTTACATTGAAATTAACTCGGACTCGTTACGAATTTATATTTGCCAAGCAGCATCTGCGCGCCCACTCTCCTCTGTTGGTATTTATAAACGCGCTTCTTCGGGTAATTACAAATTTTTTTTACCCGCTTCGTTGACTCTCTTTTTCTCGTCCGCTTATATTCGTCCTTTATAATAACACACTGTGGCGCGCGGGCGATGTTTGAAGTTTCCTCCGTTTAGTTTTCGCGGCATATTTATTTACATTAATTAAAGTCGAAACGAGGTGTGCCCGCGCGCGAAATATAATTTTTCCCTTCTCGGCCAAACTAATAAGATCTAAAGTGTGAAGGGCGGAGATCGGGCCGTTATTACTTATACTGCCCAGAGACTCTCCGTCTGTTTGCCGCGCGCGAGAGCTCGTTGTGCAGCCCCGTCATTAAGCGCCGTCGAAATAATACAGTTTAAGGTAATCGAGACCGATAAATCCTGGAATAACGATTTTTGAAATTCCACGCGTGGTAATCTCTTCCTTCCTCGGTATTAAAATAGAATATACACACGTGTGCTCTGCTGCAGAGAAAGAAAGAAATACCGAAGAGTTTTTATAAAAGAGTTATTATTTCGATATAACTTTCCAGCTGGACCGAGCAAACTAATTCGGTGCGGTGTAATAGTTCAATTTGTTCTTTTTTTGCTGCTGGAGAATGGATTTTGATTGAAAAACTTTACTAATTTTCAAACAATCAAGTTTGTTATTTTTTTTTTTTTTTTTTTATAAATGTTTAACAGGCATATCTAGTAACAAGAAGACTCGCGTTGTTTGCTTATTAAATTTGAATGTTGCGGAAAACTAATGTATGAACGATATGCACGCGCAGTTTTATTTACCAACATGCAAAAATTGTAAACTCGGTTAAAAAAACTTATCACACGTGTTAATAAATCATCTGGAAAATTATGTTATTTGTCTCCCTCATTCATTTTTCTCATGGAGATGAATTTCAAGGCATTTCAGACTACGAACTTTCGACAGAATCATTAATCTTGAGGTGAATTCTTAAAACGTAATTAGTCAAGGACAGCAAATTGGACATTCTCTCAACCAACATTGTATTTTCACCCTTATTAATGATCCGTAGCATTCACAAGAGATTGTATAACTTTGAATTATACAATAAAATATATACATGGTAGTTGCTATCGCTGTGCAGACAAATGGGTATAATGTAAATTTGTCAAACGTAATGGGCAATTATCATTGTCAATTGTCAATTGTCAGAAATGTGAAACGATCATGAATTTGCAAAAATTTGGATAACTTTATGCAAAATAAATTGTTGGGAATTTCTCTCAGAAGTCTCCAATGTACCAATGTAATATAGCCACCTGTTGCGCGCGATGTAACATTACATTGTAGCTTGAAACCTCGCTTGAAACCGTTTGATTTAATACATTTATAACAGCAATTACGCAGATTTGCGTAATGCGATGACTGGTGAATAAATTAAATGCACATCAACGCAATAAATCAAATTGTAATGACAAAAAAAACAGCTTCATTGATTACAAGCATCTGTCTTGCCAACTTATTCGATTCAAATTTTTAAAAAAGTTTTTCTCGGAAGCGAAGACAACAGCCGTTGCTACACTCGGATTCCCTATTCCGATACTGCGGCTGATGCGTATTGAATAACAAGTGACTGAGCTGCTCACCTTATAATCCGTTAACTAATACCCAGCTGATCCAAAATCGATTCTTTGTTCAATCGACACCATGCTCCTAGGCGTAAAGCGAATATGTTAATACGCAATTTGCATGACATTCGATCTTTAAAGCGTGTCGCAGATTAGGCTCCTTTCGCGAGAGGATGAACTCAAAAGTATCGAATTCAGTAAAAGCATCATATCGCGTATTGCTTTCGCCATTGGTCGTTCAAAATGATCGTATACACATATATGCGTCAGAAAAACTGACCGGAAAATTGTGATTTCCCAATTTTATTTCAGCGCCCAGGCAACCAGCGAAATAAAAAAAACCGCCAAACAGATTACGTTCCATTAAAATCTGCATACTCGGCAAAACGAGTTTTTTTTTCATTTTTCCCAGCTATGCGTTGCGGCAAGAGTATCGCATTCTTCTCGAAATAATAAATCGTCGCCTCAATTTTCATCGACGCGCGGACGATTTAAAATCCATCGACGCGCCAGACGCCGACGAAAAAATAAACTCTCGCGCGCAAAAAAGCCGGGGCAGCATCACTGGCGAAAAGGAGGCAAAACGAAATTTAATCGCACCGCGGAGAGCGGGAAAAAGGTCGACGACTATGGTATACTCGGGATATACAAGTTGGCGACAAGGTCGCAGTTTTGCCGGAGATGCGGGCGTCGTCATTGAAATCGAATAGCATCCGCGCGTGTATATACGTATGACACGTGCACGCGCCGTTTCCTTCTTTTTCCTCGTCCGCGAGAGTCAAAGGACGCAGTGAGCAACAATCGAATCGTCTCCTATGCGTCTTTTTGTCGTTAATACATAAACTGATGCAGTGAAGTGCGATTTGTCGTCCTTGGCGCGCGAATAAGGATAATCGAGAAGCTTTTGGTCATCGATTACCGGCAGCTGCTGTTTTCTTCCTTGACAACTTCGGAGCGTGTCACTGTACGTTAAATATTTTATCGAAGCTTACTTTGCGAAACTCGTTTGCCAGCTGTGCGCTGTTTCGAATTTTTATCACCTCGCGAGATCGAAAAGATCGCGCGAGCCAATATCATTTCGATTATTTACGTGTCGTATCTATACACACGGCCGCGTGCATGTAATTGTAGACGTATAAAGCGCACACACGTGTGTGTACTACGTGCCGGCTGCAGAGATCTCGTTACCCATTATACAAAAAGCGGGATGCCTCGAGACTAGAGTCGTCGTAGTCATCGTCTTCGTTGGGCATTCGAGGAAAGAAGGGAGAGAGAGTAACAGCAGACAGTGCAAAAGAGAGACCGCTGAGAGAGAGGAAGCGCGTTCAGACGGCGAGAACGAGATAATACGTGCTAGAATGCCGCCACGACGACTACGGGAGGAACTGGAATAAGCGCGCAAGGAGCCGTTTACCGGGCGGCGATCGATTGAATTACCGGCTTTTTTAACCTCGCGCGTGAGCCTGCCTATATACCTTGATCTTTCTCTCTCTCTCTTTCTCTCGGCTCTCTACGCGTGTATAAGTATACGCGCCTCCTTTTCTCATTCTGTCTCTCCCTTCGTCTCCATAGACTCTATTTTCCTCTCTCGATCCCAGGTATATGTACGCAAGCTCGCGAAAAAGTTGCCTCTGCAGGCTTAGTTTATGATTGCTCCGAGGGGGGGGGAGGAGGAAAAAAGTTTCTATACGAGAAGAGCGGCGTCGGCGGCGATGAATTTAAACGGCGGAATTACCGTATGATTTATGAAGGTTTTCTCGTTTTTCTCCGCGCGTATGAGGCTCTCCGGGAAAATTTTTTATTTTTCGACGAGAGAGCGCGCGGCTTTTGCTCTGTTTTTCTCCTCGGATATGCGAGCTACGCGTTACGATGCGATAATTAATGCGATGATTAATTTTTGAGATTACGGCGCGCAGTCTGGTTGCGGGCGAAAGTAAAGAGCGAAAGTTGTATGCGCACCGCGATATAGAGTCCGGGGAATCCGTGGGGATGATGTTAGCCCGTTTATTATGACCGGGAGTCGCGTTAAAAGTCAAGTATTTCGAGCTACTTATACGTGATGGATATATAGTTTGGAGTAGAATCCGATTATGAGGTAAAAAATTGACGTTAAAAACTCATAACATTAGACAAACGAGCATATCTCACCTTCGCCGCATCCGAACGATTCTTTTATATACCTCACGCGTTCCGTAATTAAGAAATATCTGCCCAGCTTAATCATTTTCAGAGAACTGATGTGCTGACCTCCGCACGTTACGTAACGCGCGGGCCTGGCCATCATCCAAAAATGATCAATCCCGTAAATGATGTTTCATTAAAAACCACTCAACTCTCTTGTTTATTCCGAGAAGCGTCTCGTCAGTCAGTATTGTATTTTTTCATGCAACTTCTCAAAAACCTATTTTTACACTAGCCCCCAGTACACCGCGCAGCCGCAAAAAGCATCGACAAATCAATCCACACCTCTCGGCGAGATCTAAAAAAACAAAAACGGATAAGCGTCCGTTCGAGCAATCAATATTTCATCAAACATCGACACTCGAAATGCCTCGGGTATAACGATATTCTCCTCACTTTCCCTCTCTCCCGCCTTCCGAGAATCGTTAACCTTTTTTCGCTCGCATGTGCAGCATCACGCCCCGCATCTGGCCCTCCCTTAATATAACATACCAAAAGAGGACACGCGTCGTTATGCGCTTCATCGCAGCTTCCCTTTTTTTCGGACAGAGCGCGTGCGCCGCCGTTGCTGCGAGATCGATGCTTTTGACGCGAGCTCTCTCTCTCTCTCTGTCGAGTGTCGCCCTCCTCTCATTTTTTTTTGTCCGGAGTTTTCGCGAAGTATATGGACTCTCTGTGCTGCTGTGTGTGTGTTTGTGTGGATACAGGCTCTGCAGAGGCTCGCGAAAGCCGAGACTAATCGCTCCCACGGGCGCGACCGTGACTTGTCAGCGTCGTGGCAGATGCTCCGAGGTGTCGACCGAGACGGAACCGGTTCGTCGTGAGCACGAGAGATGGATGCTCCTACGGAGGCTCGTTTTCGCGTTCGGCGACGTGCTGACGAGTTATGACTGCGCTGCGGGCTGATTTTCTTTGGCTCGGAGGAAAATGGGCGGGGGTTGATGAGTGCAGTGGACGAAACTTTGCTGATGAGATATGGCATCGTTCATTTTTTTTTATATGAATACGCTACCGTTCTATTTTCGGTATTCGAAAATTCACGAATCAAAGTCAAAATTATCCGTCGGATCTCGAACGAATTCACTGAAATCATATTAAATTACATTATAAAACATGCCGACAAAGTTCTTTTGGATAAGAGCATTTTAGTTCAGCGGTTTCGAAATCACTGAACAAGTTTCGCGATCGAAAGCGGTCATTACAAATATAAAGCAAAAGCTCGATTGAAAATCTAATAACGACTGCCGCGGAGCCGATGCATCATGTACGCACGAGAGATCACTTCTCGGCGTATGCATTTGACATTTGCCGATCTCTGATTGATGACTTCACGACTGAGAAGCGTATATATAGAGCTGACCTTTTCTAGGCCAATGGAAAAGCGATGAGCCGCACGAACGAGCGGACGGGTAGCACGTGTGTCTGTATGTATGTGCGAGAGCCGCGGGACGAAAATATCGGCGAGCGGTTTCCGGCAAGAGCGTCATTAGAGGCCTCTCCGCGTTTTCGGATATGTGAGACTTAACGTGTGTTTTTTCACCGCGTTCTAGGGAAATGTTATCTCAAAATATTTTGAAAGCAAATTGTAGTTAAAGGATCTATTAGTGAGCGCTCTGAAATCGAGGGAAAAATTAGTTGAAATAACGTAAATCGCTTTGACGCTGTCTTCGAAAACGGATTCACTGCGAGTACTATATTCAAAAATAAAACTAATACTCTGTATGTACACTGCGGGAATAATTATAGCAATATAAGCGTTTAGTGAGCGCTTTTAGTGCGTATACACACGTTTTACGCGACTTTTCATTTAATATCTCGACATCTAATAATACAATATAATTATCATACGCAATCACGGCAATTCGCTGTTCCCGTTTACTTTTCTCATTCAGCGAAAACGGAGGAGTAGGGTCGCTGTTCCCCATCGCTCACACACATTCACATGCGAGCTGCCTCCTCTCTCGCTCGCTCGCTCATCTCCCTCGCACGTTCCTCGGAGTTCCATTGTAATTAGGTTTGATCGTGCGTACCGTTAATGGATGTCCTCCCCCCCTACAACGCACACGCGCTAAACGAATTAACCCTCCGCTATACTCCGCCGACCCCTCTCTCTCTCCTCTCGGCGACTTTCTCCATCTTTTCTCCTGTGTTTACTCGTTCGTTCGCTGTCCGGCGGCTCTCTAAACGCCGTGGGCTAAACAAACTTACGCCCGGGGTTTTAGCGCTTAACGAGTTTAGTGATTTTCTAATTGGGTTAGCTTTTCCACGCGGAGAGAGAGGGGGTGAAGCGAAAGCTGCGTCGTAAAAATTATGACCGCTAATAAAAGCTCGGCTGCTGCACTGACGAGTCGTCGTCGTCGGTATTTTTCTTTGTTCATTTTCAGCTGTGCTCTCGTTTTAACTGCTTCGGTACGAATGCAAGTTTGATTATATAGAATTGAGCACAGTAATTTACTTGATATTGGTTCTAATAGCTAAGATTTAATAATAATATTAACGTGAATGAAACAGCGTTATACGGCTGCAATACAAATGAATTCTTAAGAAGCACACTATAGCTGCCAAATTATTAAGTTCCACTTAATTTCCAGAAATTCTCTTTATAATTTCATTTGTAGAATAAGACGTTACTCGCTGCGAAATGAAATAAATTTGCAGCAATTTACAGCAGCGCTTCTACCTTACAATTTATTATTTCGTTGTCCCACTTCTTTCTAAAGCACGAATATAAGAGGCTGCTGTAGAGCTCGACTCGACGCTGTTATTATACTTTTCTCTCGCGTGTACTGCGTTGCGCGCAGTGTAATCTCTTTTTATGCGCCCCGGTGCTGGAAAATCTTCCAAACTTTTCGACGAAGGCTACTTTTCGTAATTTCGAACTTTGCCAAGCTCTCGGTCTTGGGGAAAACAATTTTCTTAAATTTTAATTAGACTTGCCGTTAAGTAGCGGAAAATAAAAGTATCTGCTGTATAAATATTTAGACGACATTAAAAAGTCTTTTGAGAAGCATCAAGTTTCAGATGTAATATGCTTAATTATGAAATTACACGCGTTATTGCTGTGAAATTGTGTTCAACGTTTCACAGTATAATTTAATAAAGAGATTATTTGTGCAACCGTTTGTTGAATCATTTTGACGATATACAACTTTAAAATCGTTATGCATATTTAACACTTTGTATCGCATCGAACTCGTAAAGAAATGGTTCTCATCCGTTCTCTTATATATTTAGCATAAGTTACGAAGACAAAACATTCCTTACACCAAGAGCTTATACATCTTAACGACATTTTTATTTAAAATAAATATATGCTGCTATCTATCTTCAACAAACATCGGCCGCTTAAAAGCTTAAAACTCCACGCGAGCCATTATTCAAATATTTTCCGAGTGTTATATAGAAACCACTATCGGTGAAAGTGAAAAGAGTGAAAACGAAGAAGTATCGCCCCATTGTGTATAAAGAAGAAAAACTGACGTGAAAATTCATTCATAGGCAAAAAAGGTCGGCTCGCTCGCGCGCGTATATTGACCCAACACCCCCGAATCTTATTGAAAATGAGACTGTTATCTTAGGCTCGAGAGAAAAAAAGCCGTCTGCTTGGGAACCCTCCTGAAGCACTTTGTGCTGCTGCTGCTGCCTCGTCGTTCCCCTTCTCCCCCTCCCCCCCTTTTTACGGAACAATCGAGAGTGGATCCTCGGAGTTTCACACATTTCGAATACATTATCGGGTTACAATGGGGGAGTATTGTGGCCGACGCCGACAAACAGCAGCTCGATCACTCATATATATTCCACGCCTTCTATACATATACGAGAGATCTAATGTACTCGCTTTCCAGTGGGTTATTCTGGCAGACGCCGTGTAAATTTTTCATTTCAGCTCTCGATCTTTTCTGTTCGTGTGCAGAATTTGGAAAATCGTGTATATAATATACTCGCGGGTGTAGCTAGACGAAGTTCTCATGCCGCACAGTGTCTATATACCAGAAATGTATAATGCGTCTCATTTCTTTTCGTGCTTATAATACGTATACGGGGTAATCGATGCAGACATTCAAAAGTATCCGCTTATAGTGATGAAGTTATTAGATAAAGTGACTCACCTCGAGTAGTCCGTAAGAGAATGCCGGTGGCAGAGAGAGCATCAGGGGGATGAAAGGGTTTTCTTTTTTGTCGCTGTCGCGCACGGAGAGGGCCTCTTAATGCAAATTTGTTTACGAACGAGGCTCATTGTTGTCGGGAGCAGAAGAGCAGAGGAGTAGGATCGCTTTTTAGGTACATCATAAGCATGATGCTCCCGCGATCGTTATCCCTAATTTCCCTTTTGAATACTCACGAAGGGATGATGCGCTCGACAATGCGGCTTATGAATTTATGCATGATAATGACTGACGATTCATCGGAGAAATGAGAAAAGAATATTATCGCCCGGCAGGGTCTTGAAATTTCGATGCCGCGTACAAATGAATTCTCTATCTGACAAATTATACAGAGGCGTATATGTATATGGATTCCCGAGAAAGTAGCTTCATAATAATATATCTACACCAAGGAGACACAACGCAATATTTCACGCAGATCGAGATGACACCGTATTCCTGCAATCTTTCTTTCCTAATTTTTCGTTCTCAACCTGTTTTTTTTTTTTTATTCGAAAGCATAAAAATCAAGGAAGACGACATTACCAAGATCTCCATAACTCTAAACCCCGCAAATAATTTAAAATTCTCCGCAACCATTTACAAGTTTCCCTCGGCCGTTTACTACCACGCATCGTCCGTCTCTATACTACCGCCTACGCGCGTTTCAGCAAAGAAATACCTTCGCTCTCGCAGCAGCGAACTTATACGAGTATAGCGCTCTAAGCTATAAAAACGCGAGCCCGCAGCAAAAGTACAAACGCGCGCGCGTTCACCCAGTGACCCGCAATGTGCGCGCGCTCGGGACAACACGCAGGAGAATCCCCTGCAGCAGCTGCAGGCTCTACTACTGCTCCCGACGATCGATTCACGAGCAACTATATAACCTGCGCCAGTAAAACCCGGGTCGCGTTTACATACGCGCGCTAGTCTTGCTTATGCGGCTAATTTCGCGAATGCACGCTGCTGCTTATGGTCGCGAGTTGTTTCTTTTTTTTTCAGTCGCTGGTTTTCCTGTGTAAACCTTGTAAAATTAACATTTTTACCGGAGTTGCGGAATCGACCAATATCCAACCGTTTTCTTATCTTGCGCTTCGTACTCGTCACGTGGTGTTTTACGTTATAGAAGGAGATGATCTTTCTATTTTTTTTTGTTAGTCTCAGGTGAAATCTTCGCACTTCTCGATCTCCTTAGGCAAAAGCAGCAGCGCTAAACAAGATAAGAGCAGGCAGGAAGCTATATACGTGCGCCTACTCGTTTCCCATCTGAGCGCGTCTATACGAACAGCAATTTGCTCTTGCGAGCGCTAGTTCGATTATTACAGACCGCGCTCCGCGATTTATCTCCTCCCTCGATTGACGCTTTAGAGGCTGTACCTCTAACGCCTTCGATCCTCGCAAGCCTCATTACACTTCCGAGATCTCCTGCTGCTGCTCGAGGTCTTTTTAGCTTTTGTTTTTGCTAGTTCTAGGATGATGATAATAGTAATAATAACGCGGCTGCTGCCGGCGTAGGTGGAGCATCGGCAGCCTGGAACATTCAATTAACGAATTAACTGCTTGTGCGCAGACGAGATTTTATCGATGTTTGATTAAGGATATTAAGGGTTATAAAGTAGGCTTGTAATTACGGGATGGTGCAGGGATAAAATAAAGGTTTTGATACGCCTGAAATGAAAGCAGCACTGCGTTTTGTTTTTTTTATCGGCTTTTGAGGTTGTGTACGTGTAGGTTAGAAATACGAATATGTATATTCTCCATGTTTGAGCTGTGTAATTATTATTTAACGCAAATACTGCTTACACGTGGGTTTATGCAAATTTGAAATTTAATGAGACAATCCCTTTTACCTGCATTAGTTACAAACAAGTTAAAATAAAACAGCCATATACTAAATCGATCACGTTTCTTTGGTTTGTTTCAGGGAAGGGACGCCTTTACCCGGCTTACAGCCTCAGCGGTAGCGAGGGCGAGGAGACGACGCAGAGCTGCAACAACGCGCTGCCACCACCAAGTCACCGTTCTATCACTGCTGTTGGGACTGCCGGCCGCGGCGGCTATCCGCCCAACAACCACCAGCAAGGTTACGGCTCGGCTCACAAGCAACGCTCTTATCAGCAACAGTCACTGCAGCAGCAACAGCATCCGCTCTACCACGTGCCAGGCAGCGGAGCTGGACTCAGCGATACCCCAACCTCGGGCAACGCCTCCGACGAGACCCTCACCGACAGTGAGCTCACCAACCTCGCCAGGGACTCGACTCTTCTCGTCCATAACGGTGAGTGTCAATATTTTTACATCAGAATTGACCCGCTCAAGTAAATATGTGCTTGTATCCATCAACTATCGGCCCACATTCAGAGTGTCGGCGTCTTTTTTTTTCGTCGACCGATACCCCATCGCTCAAACTTATTTGTGAGCAGAACACGAGAAAACACTGGACCCTCGACCCAGTGGCGTCAAAGATAAATTCCAGTCATCGCGACACTCTGACTTGAAAAAAAGGAGGGAAAACAATCGACACCGTATCGCGCAAAAAAGCTATACACACTTGGGGGAGGAGAAGTATAGCTGATGCGTTTGCTCGTCGCCAGTGGCGCGTGATCGATGACGCGAAGCGGCCGAGAGTGTCGCGGATGACGTTTATATTCGAGGCCGCGTGCTGTCTTGGTGAAAATAGCGCGGCGCCGGAGCAGCGCGTAAGTCACTCTGATTCAGCCGAAATTACGCCCCGTAATGGAGCGTCATTAGCGTGCGCCGCTCTATTCTTCTGATATAGTATATACTGCTGTCGTCGTCGCTTCTCGTAAAGTGAAATATTATTATTTTTTTACTTCACAATGGAGCGGATTGTTGTTGCGGGATTATGAATGCTTACGAGAGAACAGGGGAAAATTAGTTTTGATGTGCTGCGGGCGGATCGAGCTTGCCATGATTTTCGGGGATTCGTTACGTTGGGGATGATAACGTCACGCAAGATTTACATAGTGCTTCGTAACTTCCATTATACATGGGATTGGAGTAAAAGCATCATTCTTTATAAGTCTTTTTTTTGTGCCGTAAGTAATATCCTATATTATACGCATTAAGAAGTAAATTGCCGCGTATATGCAAACCTGAACATAGAGAAAGAGCCGTAAAGAAGATAAACAAATAAAAACAACAACAAATCATGCGCTCATTCAATAAAAATCACACGCCGTTGCCACGCGCGCATATAGCCGTCAAAACAGAGAGAGCAATAAGCAGCATCGCGGCGGGCCTGGTGCACTTTTCTGGCGGGCGCATCGCAAAATTCCGCCAACTTTTAATACAGTCGGCCATTAAAGTTCAACGCCGCGACGCGACGCGACTGCAGCTGTTAAACTAGCATCAAACTGCCGTTAAATTTATACAGCTCCGTGGCCGTCACGTAGCTCTTCCTCCCCTACACCAAGACTCTCTCTCTCTCTCTCTCCTTACAAAGCAACTTCAAGCTCTCGGAGTATATATACAGCCGCCGACTGCTTTTTTGCACACCACCCCCGACGGCAATAAAATTCATATCCCTCCTCGCTGATGGGGCTGCAAAAAAGGGGGCGCGAGTATAGCGAGCGAATTAATTACGGGCGAGCTCCGCTGCTTAGATTAGGGAGGAGGAAGTCGTCGGCGGTGCGGCGAATCGATCTTGGTGTACGTATATAGTTTTGTGCTGACTCGGCCGAGGCGAGAAGTCGGGCTGGGGGGTTGCCTTGCGTCCTTAGCTGGCGATACGTCATCTTCGCTTGACAAGTCGGCTTGAAGCTGCTGCTGCTACTGCCGGGGCTTCTGCATTCTACGTCAGAATTGCCGAGAGCTAGGAGGTTTCACGGGGAATTTTGAAAACGCAGAGTTGGGATTCTTGTTACACGCGCGGTGTTAATGGCACATATACGCGTTTCTGAATTTTAGAAAATATTTACGCTGAGCTTTCTCTCTTCGAAACCGAAATAGTTGTAGACGTTGTAAATTTTGGAATTTTGTTATAGCGGTACACACAAGTTATTTTTCATTGAGTTCCTCAATGCATGTAGTTGTGCAAACATTAATTGATCAACGAAAAATTCAATACCTATGAAGCCATCACAGTTCAGAAACTCAAACCCAATTAATCATCGCCCCATATAGGTAATTTTATTTATCCAAAAACTTCCGCAAACACTCTCACAACACACCGAATCGGGCAGACCTATCTCTCTCTCCCTCTTCCTTGTCTTCTTTCATTCTCCTCGTCGACTGCTATATACGAACGAGCGTCCCTCTCGATCGCGGTTTTCCATCTTCGGAGAGCGCGCGCGTGTGCACCGCGACTCGCGAAGGGCCATCCATCACCTCTGAGTAATGCGGGAACACGATTTCGCGTTATATTGCGTCGGAGCTGTGTCAAGAGTGACCCACTCGCTGAAGTCTACTCTGTCTCCGCTCTACTGGCTTCCGTCGTTTCTTCGCATGCTCATTACTGCAGACGGTTACGTACGCTGCTATACGTCGATGGATCGAGCTGCTCTGGCTGGCGACTTTGTTTGTATGCGAGAGTAACTTTTTTATGCATATGTGGCATGCATGGAGAAAAAAGATCCATCGCGCTATAGCGGTATGCGAATCAATCGTCATAGCGTCAAGCCATAGAAGCCGTAAAACAATACAGTTTTGGACTGGTCTTTCCCTTACCGATTGAACTTTCCGGTTTTCTAGTTCCTGGCTAGAGAAAATAGGTGGCGCAGGCTGATGGCCATTTTCCTATATAATTTCCTTATAATGGTTATGATTACGTCTGTCCCTTAATATTGTACAATAAATTTAATGAAATCCAACCGGCAAAGAACCGTCGCCAGAAATATGGAGCTTTTTATTTTTATAATTGCGAGAATTTCCATGTACACGAAAATTCAGTATACAGGTTATAAGTAATTTAATTTCTGAAATTGTACCTCGATAAATTAGCCCGATATATTCTAAATGAGTGTTACCAGTTAGCAGCGGCACCGCACGTTGGATTTTCCGTGAATGGCTCGCAACTAAGCGTTCTAACCCGTACATATAACGCTTCACGCAGAGAGTACGCAGGTACGGGCGCTCGAGCGCGTAGCGCGTGTCACGTCTAAGCGAGCCGCTCGCTCTCCTGCGCAATTATCCGGAATTAGCATGACAGTGGTGCGTACGAGCGCGCGCGGCTGAATCATCGGCTGATGCCGGCATCTCCGGGGCTAGTCGTCATCGTTCAACAATTGCAGCCGCTCTCAGGAGCTCTAATAAAGGCCCGGCTCTTCAATCATTCGTACGAGCGTCACGCAGACCTGCCATCGTAGCAAGACACGCGCACGAGCGATATGATGGAGAGAGAAGTACTGATGATTGTGGTGTGCCACTGGCACATATTAGCATTAATGTGGCGCGTGGGAGAGTTTCCGATCGGCGTGGCGAATTTTTGGAAAGGGTGTTGCTGTTGTGCTGTTTCTCGGGGTGAGAAAGAGAGATGTTATGCTTAAGTCATGATGAACTGGAGGGATATCGGAGGATGAAAGCGTGTGATATTTAACGTTCGGAAACGACGAAGATTGATGTCATTATGATATTCTGAAATGTCGATGTTATTCATTCGATATGAGCTTCCGGATTATGCTTTTATGCTTTCATCTGAATGTTTCTGTGGTATATAGATGTATCTGAATGAACAATGGCGATGATTTACAGTATTCTTCCGTACAGTTTAAAAATGTTTAACAAATTAGCACTCGGGTAAAAGACTTTCCACGCTTCTCATCATTAAACTAGAATAGAATCGAAATCATTAATTTGATTGACTGGCGGCAAGGCTTGAGGGCAAATACGAAACGCAATCTTATATAAAAGCTAACAAGAGAAAGGGTACAGAGAATTTTGGATTTTCATCTGGTGCGTGCCACCTGTCGTCACGCGATCGACCGAACGAAAGGCTTCGACAGTTCCGAGAAGGCACGCGCCACCTCCTCGCGCTCTTTAATCGTCCTAATAGACAAAAATGGGACGCCCACCTGACGTCAGGTGCACAGCTGATCGCGATTGACGCCTGCTGTCCGTATCTGGCCTCGAAATAAAAAATGAGGCTAGTTTGTAGAATAAGCTCTAGCAGATGTGATGTGGCTTTGGATATAATACCCCTTTTGTTGTTGGGATAGCCGACCGGTGTATACTTATCGGGCGAAAGGTGTTCTTCTCTCAAAAGGCTAGGGACGTAATAGGGCTTTCTTTCGCCTATTGTGTTTCTCTAGGTTCCGTCTTTTATGCTAATCCGAAATCCATGGGTGTACTACTAGGCGAGTGTGGCGGCGGGATCGAAGAAATTAGAGAAGCAGGTGACTTTGTGAATTCACAAGTGGCTATCCTAGACGAATTTTTAAGTCTACTTCTCCATTCTGATCCAGATCCTTGATACACGACTCTGATATATTTCATCCGTATATACGACTATAGCTCTGCATCATATCAAACGCCAGATATCTCGTCTGATATGCGAATTTCCACGTAATAGAGAAGCCGCCGTCGCCATCGGCGAATTTTCTCTCTCTAGACAACAATTACGGTTCATCCATTATGCGGCCCTCTTCGCAGACAACAAATAGCTCATAACCAATAGCGAGATGAAAATTCGTCGAGTCTAGTCGAGAGACTCTCAACTCCGACTTCTCCTTCCCTCTCTCTCTCGGCTCGTCGATGGGTTTGCGTATTTAATTAAACTGTTACTTCGCACATTGATTGCCAAACTTTGGCGCGCGCTCGCGCGCCGGCAAAGGACGGAAGATTATCGAAGTTGCCTCGGCTCGACTCTGATACGTACGTTATATCCAGCACCTCCTTCTCCTCTACTCCTTGAGCATCTAGCAGCCGACTAACCAACCCAATCTACCTACCGAAGGCTGCCTCTTCGCTATCCAGGCTTCCAGGCAATCTCGGCAGCAAGTTGCGTGCGCCGAAGGCGGCAGTTATGAAGGGACTGCGATGCGATTCTCTTCTCTGTATAATATATATACTCTTCGGAAGAACAAACTGTATGTACAGGTACACGTGTTACAGAGCTGCCAGACCGATGCCATCTTTATCGCGGACCAAGAAGGAGGGAGACGCACGCGCGCCCGCTAAATTGCTCTCCTTAATCCTGCAGCGCAAGCTGATCGCTCTGATGCGATACTCAAAGCTCTCAAGAGAGAGAAGACGTTCTCTATATACTTGCGATACGAGCGTTTCTGGGTACATTGCTGCGGCGACTTATTGCCGGCCACGCACGTATACCGCGAGTTGCCGAGGTTTGCAGAGAAGCTGAACACGATGGCAGGGAAGAGTACAAGATTGATTAAGGAGCTAATTGCGGTTTAGTGCTTGTTTCACTTGAATATCCTGATGTATATCGTTTTCATCACTTTAATGAATAAATCGGTTTACCAATGCAAAATCAACACTGCATTCATTTTCCGCAAAGTCGCGAAGTATTACTCAAATACATCGCATCGCGAATGTTTACATTTTTAAAGTCTCGAACGAGAGAGAGAGAAGGTTACATCCACCAAGAGATATATTATAAATATACTCTCTGTGACTTGCGCGCTAGAGCGAGATTAAGAATAAGAAGAAAAAAGTCGAAAAAGGCCGAATAGGAATCGCTCCGGATGATATCGAGGCGACGAGAGGAGACGTCGATTTCGAGGCGGTGAAATTTCCTCGAGCGAGAATATTCTCTGGCCTCTCGTGACATATTCACGCGGGGCTAAACTGACGTATTCCCGAAAATCCGCGACTATGGCGAATCGACTGCAGCAGCTTCTCTCTTGCCAAAAGCATTTCGCGAGGGAGTAGTCGAAGCTTCTTCGCTTGCTGACGTGCTCTCTTTTTCGATTCGCTTTCTCTCTCTCTCTGTCTATATAGCCTAGAGATGCAAGCTCGCGAAGCCGTGGTCGTCTGGGACATTTTTGGCAATTTTTAATTCATCAAAAGTATCCTCCTAGAGGTCGTGAATGAAAAGCTCAGGCGTTATATACGTACGAGATAAGATATTGATTTTTGCTAAGGCCACTCGTTGCAAAATATTCAATGTTTTCCATGTAGATCGACGTGTAGAATACATCCGGTA
The DNA here is from genome assembly GCA_900474305.1 of Cecidostiba fungosa. Classification (NCBI taxonomy): domain Eukaryota; kingdom Metazoa; phylum Arthropoda; class Insecta; order Hymenoptera; family Pteromalidae; genus Cecidostiba; species Cecidostiba fungosa. The sequence goes on from UCOJ01000686.1 coordinate 42,948, forward strand.
TTTTACTCGAGCCAAGCTTGCTCCGGCGTTGCGCACCGAGAGTTCTCGCCCGCCTCTGCTTCCACCCGGGGCTTCTCTTTCTCTCTCATGTGTCGATAGCGAGCGAGCGGGAGTTTCATTTAAGTTAGAAATTGCTTCTTCCGTAGCGATGATGGGCCGCAAATTGGGCGCGAAACAGAACGCCAGAGAGAAGACGCTGAGCGAGCGAGCAGGACACAAAAGTAGAGAGAGAGAGACAGAGGGAAAGCGAGAACGGAAGGAAGAGAAGGAGCGCCCGAGAATGAGCTCGTGAAAAGGGTCTATTGATTTTTATTTACCTGCCGTTTGCTGTGAACTAAGAAAAGCTCTTCTCCGTCTCGAGCTTTGACTCTCTTTTTTCTCCTTCCATCGCAGTTTAAATACTCGAGTATTGACTTTTGATCGGTGTCTCTCACTCTCGCATGGAGATTTTCCATTCGGGTGTATAGAGGCAACGACGTTTACTCGAAAATTTTCGAAAGAAAAACGACCTTATTCTCCGTCTATCGGCGCCGCAGAGTTTACTATCGCAGAGGAAGCTCGCGCACCGATAACACAAACCGGATGTCGCTCTCTCCGCACGCGCCCACACTCAGGCAGCAGCATCAGCAGGCCTCTCCTTCCTGTTCGCGGCGATAAAACGAGCTAAAAAAAGCGCGAGAGAGCGTAGAAGAGGCACAAGTCGCATAAAAAAGTCAGAGAGGAGCTGTTGTTAACACACTCGCGAACCTCCGCAGCACCGCGCGAGAGCGGTAAAGTATCGGCGATAACGCGAGCGCGATCTATGCTCTCGGACTGCCATAGCCAGCGTTTTACACCTTTGTTTAAAACTCGCGCTCGTATAAAAGGTGGTTGCTGCAGGCTTTTCCGTCCTCGTTTTTTTTCCTGCTTGGTTATACCGATGCTGCACGCGGAAATTTTCTCGGAGTGGATAGGATGAAAGTTCCTTTGATCGGTAAACGTGCAGTATAGCTGCGCTTCCTATGGAATAACCGGTATTAATGCTTCTCCTTTTTGTCGGTTGGAAAAAGAGAGAGACAGGGATAAAGATGGTAGAGTAGTTTATTAAACAGGTAGAAAAAGCTGTGTTTTTGTTTTTACCAGAGAAAGTTGAGATACGCGGCGAGAGTCATGCGAATAATCGCCTTTATACGACGGTAAAACAACTCTGGCGACGGATATGAGAACTGTTTAAATGTTGAGGTTTTGCGCGCTGCTGGTCTTCTCTAAGAAAAGAGCAAATATATACCAGTATACAAAGCGGTAGAGACGTGAAAAAAAGAAGAGAACCTTCGCGAAACAAGTGCGGAAGTGTAGGAGTCACAAAGGCCGGCGGTATAACGTTTCTATTTCTACGGATCCTCAAAAGTGGTAAGAGACAGTAGAGTGGCCAGACCAAGGAATGCATCCGAGGGATTCGTCAAAGTGACGATTGAAATTGTTTCTACCCGCGGCTTCAATATCCTGCAGCAGAAGCTCGGAGTAAAAGCAGCGGCAAAACGTACCTCGTCGACGAGCCACTCCAGCTTCTTCTGGTCTCTCTCTGTATCCCGACTTTGTGCTCGTTTCCTCTCCGCGTACGACTCTTGAGCATTAGTAGCCCAATTCCAGCGATTGTCTCTCTCTCTCTCTCTCTCTCTTTCTCTCCTGCGAGGGCACAACAAATTACATTCCGAGTCCGCGAAATCTCCTTTGGCTTTTTCCTCGTTTCTACGCTCTTACTGTCTCCCACTCTCGTCCAGTTGAAGAAGTAGCTGAGCACCACGGCAATACACGGCCACGTGGTATTGTAGCGCATTGTTTGCCAAAGTCGTCTGCTGTTGCTGCTCTGCTAAAACGTCGAAGCCGCGGATCTAGCGGGAAAGCCGGGCGTTTAACGAAGCCTCCGCAAGCGAGTTTACCTTTGTGCGAGACGTGGAAGAACGAGTTGCTCCGCTGGACAGTCGGAGCGGGAGCTAAAGCCTTCCGGACGATTTTACCTCGCTCTCTCGCTCTCTCGCTGGAGAGGAGACAAGCATTCCTTTTCAAAGGTAAAAGACTTGAAGGGTAGAAGGGAGAGATGCGACAGCGGCACACTGCTGCTTCTGCTGATCCAGCGCCTTTGTCTCTTCCGCTTGATCCGAGAGAGAAGTGAAAAGACGCGCTTGACTTTCCTTCGATCCTCGCCGTCTCTTTCTCTTCCTTTTCCTCCCTTTCTCGCTTATTTTCCTCCACGCTCTTCACTCCCGTGCACTCGTGTGCACTCCATTCGCATTGCTTCAACTTGCCCTCTGTTATGCATCGGCGCAACAGGGATGACGGACTGTCGTTTGCCTTCATTTTTTTTGGGAAAACCAAAAATCGCTGGTTGTTAATATTCGATACCTCTGGATGGAGATTGAAACGTCGTCGATCTATACACCATTACAAAAGCAAATCGCTCATCAAGCGATGAAAGCCGGCGCGCAATTTCCTGCATTTTGTAATTTCAAGTCCCCATAATCCCGAGGAGGAACCCTTTGTCCGCGACATCGTTGCTCGGTATAGCCACTCTCTCTCACGATATCTCGCTCGGAGCGCTTTTCTTTTTCCTGCCGCTCGCTCGGCAAGCGCGTGACATTGGGATGGATGAGCGCGCGTTACACGGGGCATCGCTCCCTCCCCCTCCCTCCCTTTCCGACTCTTAATCCGATTGCTTATATATACCTATGCGCGCGCGTCCTCTCTCTCTCTCTCTCTCTCTCTCTCTCTCTCTCTCTCTGTCGCATTGCTTATCCAGTTGATTTAAGAGCCCGAGTCCATTGCCGCCTCCCAGACCGCTTATACGCTCGCGGAACGAACTGCACAACGTCGAAATGTCAGGGATGCCGGGGACATCAGTGGCTGGGGGGACACGAAATGAGAGGATCTATGCCGGCTTCTGCGAGAGCCTAACCTTGCCGCCGCTGTCTATCTTCTCTCTCCCTCCGCAGGGAAATCAATGAAAATCCGCTGCTCAGCGCTACTCGCGGATTTATCTCGCGCTACTCACTGCTGCTCCTGCTGCTGCTGCTGCTGCTGCTGCTGCTGCTGAGGAGAAAGAGGCTATTACGCCGCGCGGGAATTGCGAGCTACTCTCTTCTTCTTCTTCTTCTTCTTCTTCTTTGGCTGAGGAATTGTCCATTGTCTTTTGACAATCGTTATGTGCCGTCGCCTCTACTCGATCTTTCACTGAATTATCGCTCAAGAGCGACGAGTGCGAGCCACATATATAAATTTGTCCTCGTTGTCGTCCTTTCCGGATGGACACGCCACCGAGAATCCCTCAATGCTATGGATATAAATGATTTGAGTTCGGTTTTGGATTGATTGCCAGAAGCGAGAAAAATACTCGGTTAATTTATTTGGATAACTCTCGTTATTTCATACCACTAGTCACCAGCCAAAGAAACCGAATCCCGAATAATAATTTTCCGAAAAATAAAATCGTTCTCCTCCTGACAAATAGAAAAAGGGGAATCCCCCTCGCTTCCTTTCCACGCCTTTGAAAAGGAGCGAAAAAAAAACAGCCGAGTCAAGGATGCACGCCGGCAGTAGCAGTAGCGAAAAGAAGGAGTGCATATATATACGGCAGCGCAGGGAGATAAAATTCTATTTGACGACAGGGTCTCTCCTCTTCTTCGACAAAAGCATGGAAATGAGCGAGGAAGAAGAGCAGCAGTAGCAACAGCAGCAGCAGCAGTAGCAGCAAGGAGATCCTAATTCGTAAACAAGCCCCCGAAGGATCAAAAAAAGCGAGCGCGCACGTCTGCGTCTCCTGTAGCTCGCGGGCATGTGCGCGCAAGAAAGACTTGGTTGTATATACTCTGCGCACCGGATGAGAGAAGACGAGAGGGAAGCAAAAGAAAAAATGCAGGGAAGAAAAGTCTAACTCTTCAAGGATCGAAATCAGGCGTAAGGATCCCATAGGGAATAAAAGTTGCGCTCGGTCGAACGTATATATATATCGCACAGCAGCACGTACAGCACGAGCGAAGAAAAAGAAAACTGGAGGTGAGAGTCTTGAGGATATGGGCGACGACATACTTGGTTAAATATCCACGCGATTGAAATTAAAGTGGAAACGATTATTGGAAAGAGAGAGAGAGAGAGGATCGCTTAGTGCTCGAGCGCAGTCCGGTTTTCATTTCCGTCGATCGAATGTTTCGCTTCGTGCGTTTTTTTTTATAAGCTGCAGTCACACGGCCGTCCGCGGAATCGTTTACTGAATTAAACTTTGGTTGAATGGTTTTCAGAAAAGCTATAGGGGCTTGAACGTCTATCGTCGTTTTTATAAGGTTCTGCAGGTTTTTATTCGAAAAACTGCGAGAGGAAAATGTTACTAGGTAATGGTCGGGATTATATTTACTGAGTGATTCAAGCTATGAAAATGGCTTCGTTTATTGAAGTTGTAATTTAACGGTTACTTCACTGGATTCTGGAATATAGATTGGAATTTTTGTTCCAGTTCCAAGATTATTATTCATTGGTTATTTTAAAAATCGATATTTGCAATCAAAGTCTTGAAGTGAAGTAGTTATGAATTGAGGCAGTTGCATTTTCTATAGGATTCAATGAACCCATTTGAAAAACTTCAAATATTAAATAATAAAATATTAATTGAATAGTTTCATTATTCAAATAAAATAAAGCATTACAAATCATCCCTTCCTCCTTGTATATAAGATTTTTCCGCAGCACAATTTGCGATTTACCCGATCGTCACGTAGCGATATACCGCATTGATAAGAGCAAGAATCGCGCGAAGAAGTTTATTCGCGAAGCTTGTGGTTATTTGTAATGCACTTTAGATGGGCCATTCGAAGGGCCATTAGCGTTAAAAGCAGCTAAGAAAAGTTCTGTGGATGTGACGCGCCGCGTTGCGTTATCGCTGCCAATTTCGTGACGGGGGTGAGCGGCGCCAGCCGGAAAAGTTGCGCGATATTCATTGCTCGCGAAAATGTTCCTTCGCTCAAAAGGGCGACGAATGAATGTTTAAATGCTCATTGAATGAAATGTAAATTCGGGTTGATTTATGCCAATACTGAGATAACACATTACGACTTGAAAAGTTTATAAATCTACCAGTTGGTAACAATCGGAACTAAAAATTACGTCTCCAGTACTTTCACTGCGCTATCATGATGGATGAGAAAAGGAAGAAAGAGATGCGCCACGGATCTCAATCGAATATTCCTTGATTTCAGCGAAATCCACTCCCTCATCTCGAAGCGATCGCCGAAAAAAAGGAAGCAGCAGCAGCAGCATCAGTACCGCGGAGAATCCGAAAATGGAATCGAGTCGCTCTTGGGCCAGCACCGTAAATCCAAAATCGAATCACTCGCTGCAGGACGAAACGCGGCGTACTGCTGCTGCATTCGGCGCACGTATTCCGAAGCTGAAAGGAGGTCGCGGGGCGCTGGCTGCCTCGAAATTCGTTTTATGTGCGGCGCGGAATCGAATGAAAAGGCAAAACGTTTAAGGACGAGATTACGTTTGAATTAACTCGTGGGAGAGAGAGAGAGGAAGTGAGGCAGCAACGGCGAGTGGACGGTGAAATCGAGGATATCTGAAGCATTCTGGGTGTACGAAAATCGAGAAGCTTTTGATAGAGCTTTTTTATCCGGGAAAATTCTTGCCAAATTTTAGTGTAGTCGGATTTTTGTTTTTACAAAGTTAGCGTTTTGTTATTGGCGACGCATGCGCTGCAGGATCTAAGAGACTCGAAAATGAAAAGTGCACGCACCCTCTTCACCCATTGTGTTCTCCGGAGTAATTTAAAGGGCCTCCGGATTCTCGCTCGACGACTCGTCTTTTGCTAGCTAGAGTAGTTACACCGCTGCCGCCGAGGACCGGCTTGAAATCAGGCGTGCGCGGGGACACAAAAGGGTTTCAAACTCCCTCGCTGACTGCCAGGTCACATCTGTTTTCGCTCCTTCCACCGCGCGCTCGCACTGCCTTGATTAAAACTAAAGGGTTTCGCTCGTGCTACTACCACCTTCTTTATTATTTAGCCAAGCGGGACGGCTGATTAATTATATCGAGGGTCTCTCGAGCTGCACTACTGGCATAAGCAACATTTAGAATGTCAAAATGGAATATTGTATTATTCTGTTATTTAACTTTGGAGACGTTTGTGGTATAAAAGCACTGCTGAGCTGTTGGAACTTGGATCGGTATCTCGCAATCTTATCTCTATACAAAAGGCCACGCAGTTTATCCTCGACTGGGTAAACGTTTTAAACATTCCCCCGGACCGTTCATAAACACACATATACACACCGAAATCGTAGTCAGCTCCCTCGGCAACATGTTCGTTCATCTCCAGCAAAACAAAAGCGAGTCCTCGGCATCGAAAAATTTCGTTCCCTCTTTATATATATATACCAGGCGAAACAACCCATACGACGTAGAGGGTACATCCTCTGGACTCGGTAATTCGGGGCCCGCGGCTCTCCTATATAGCGGCGGAGCCGATAATTCACGTCCGAAACACGGCGCGCGGGGCCAATTATTAGCGGCCGGTGTCCTCTTCTTTCTCCGCGAGAGATCGCGAGCGAACGCCCACACGCATTTGGGCGCTCGAGAGCAGCGGCCTTTCTAGATCGCTATCGGCCAGTATACCCGCTGCCTCGAAAGGCTTTCGACTATACAGTGCTGCTATGGAGGGGACTAATGAATCACTATTCGCGTTCGGGGGTGCTTATACTTGTTGCTCTCTGACATTATTTTTAAGTAATATTTTCTCAATACTTGATGAAATTTATAAATAATCGTTATTCCTCTCTTTTTGTCGCAGGTGAGTTTCACGCTTTCGATTTAAGAAACATACGTCAAGTGAATTTAAAGTTTATATACCCTGCAACACACACACACAGACACACAATGGACAAGCAGAGTTCGCTAAAAGGTAATTCATCGACTAAAAGCCGATCCAATTATCAGCCGAGCACAAAGCTCTCTTTCGAAATAAAGACTCTCTCGTTCGGACTCGCGCGCGCAATCTCCGCTGCTCTGGACGTGTCGTATGCAAACTAAAGGAAGTTGTCGGGCAACGTCGAACACGGGCCGAGAGCGGAAAAAGAAGGCCGGCGATCACCTGTGTGTGTGTATATAATAGTGTACTTGCGAGGAGCGAGCGCTTAGCCGACTGGCAATAAATTAGACTTACCTGGGTGGCCTCTCCTTCCCCCTACTCTGGTTTTGCGCGATCGACACTCCCACGCGCGACCGACCGCCGACCGGACCTCGCCTCCACTTCTTCTTCCGTTCCGATTCGGTTCGCAAAAATTGATTAATCCCTTCTTTGCTTTGTCTCTTTCTCTTTCTGTCTCTTTCTCTTTCTCTCTCTCTCTCTCTCTTGCTATGGTCAGCTATTGCTCTTTTTTCCATCCTTTTGTCGAGCGAGAGGAGGTCGTTTTTACAACTATACGCCCCAGCCAGCAGCCGCAGCAGCAGCGGTCGACGTGAATTTATGCTCGCTTCGTAATTGCTTTCGATCGTTTTAAATGAATTTCGGGGATATGCAGTGCCTTTTTGCTCCCGCCGCCAGATATTGAATTCTATTATCGTTATATGTGCGCGCCGCCGTCTGTGGATGCGAAGTTATGACGCGGGACGTGCGGCTTTTTTAACTTTTGCAGCTCTTTCTCTCTCCCCTCAATCTAATCTCTCGTACTTCACATATACGCGCATTCTCATTAAACACTTCTCAAACAGCAGTCGAGCGACGTGCACAGTGCGAGATTATAATATACTGATCCATCAGGCGTGCATAAGTGCATTCAGCGAAACAAAAGTATATAAAAAGCGACAGAGAGCTGCAGCCGTCGAGATATATCTCCCACACAGAGAGAGAGAGAGAGAGGAGCTGCTGCATCTGCGCACGTCCATCCTCGCTCGCGCGGATTCAGCACAAAGATGTAAGGCAAGTCGCGGGGTGACAGCGCACATACGCGCAGGGCGTCGCGTCGAGATTTCGCCTCTGCAGCGCATTATGCACACACACTCCCTTCTCTCCTCGCGGAGATCTCAGCTAGATAAACGGTAGTTTAAACGCCAGCAGGAGTAGAAAGAAGAAGAAGAAGTCGCGGGCAAAGAGAGTATCTCTCGCGCCCCTCTCTCTCTCTCTCTCAGTGTCTGAGAGACGTTAATTGGACTGCCGATGCCCTCGTTACGTGTCCTTAGGTGCACTGCTCTCTCTCTCTCCCTCTCCATAGATCTCGCGGTGGGCTAATTAAACGTCGGCGTACCTCCCCATTAGCGGCAGCAGCACCGCGGGGTGCAGCGCGAGAGCCGCGATTCTTCTCTCCCTTTCTCTTTTATTTTGCTCCCTCTCTCTCTCTCTCTCTCTCATAACCTTTCTCTCTGCCTGGCCGCTCTCTTTCTCTCTGTGAATCTTGCGAGGTATAACGGTCAAGGGATAGCGCGGGGGAGCAGATGAAGAGAGTTAAGCAGCGGCTAAAGATTTATCGGAGCGCGCCGAGCCGGAATAAGAGGAGAAAGGGATTGCAAGAGAGGCGCTGTATCGATAATCTATTTAGCCGGAGATTGAGATGAAAGGAGCGATCTCCACTTCCTCTGAAGATACCGAGCTCTTAAAGGATGGATTTTTAATTATGGCTGTCTTTATTGCGCCAACAAATCTATAGGGGGTGATGAACTCGAATCGAGTCACGGCTTTTCGCAGGAAAACTAATATAGTACGCGCAATAATTCACCCAAAGCAAACAGAGCGCTAACTTGTAATTTCCTATATGGCTCTCACGCGATCCTTTCATCGCTGAGCATCTGCCTCGGAACAAAAAATCAAAGCAAAAAACCGACCCGAAGCAAATAGTAGCCAATATTCTCCAATACCATCGAAGGGAAAAAAAACAGAATGCCACTCGGCAAACGAAGAAAGCGAAAGGACACGCGTATCCTCTTCCGCGAGATTTATTCGACCAACTACGTGAGAGGCGGGCCAAAGCAGTCAGAGAGAGAGAGAGAGGTGGACGGCAATTATAAATCGTAAATTAATAAGCGTAACCTGTGCGCCGCCACCGCTGCCGCGCATAAACAGAACGTGGCGCGCGCGTAATTTACGGTCCCGGCTGGCGCTCGGCTGTCTCGTTAGTATATATATGGACTCCCTCCCCGCCACGCCAGAGCCTGTTTAAAGACTCGCGAGCGCGTTTATCTTCGGCAATGATCGAGGATCGGTCATTTTCTCTTGGTGCGGCTAGTTTGTTTTTTCTGCCGAGTTTTTCAGAGATGGCGAGCCGATTAGACTGGATGATGAAAAACCGTGCGGAGCTCTTGTGTATCTATACTGACTTGTATATAAAGAAAAAAAAACTGTCGGGCAATAGCTCATTAATAACTTTGATGAGTTAAGTATAATAAATATAAGCTACTTTTTTTAAAAAACAGGCCAAAGGACGACGATATCAGTGTTAGCATCAGGCGTCGCGTAGTGAAAAAAAAGGAGGAAAGCACAAGGCTGCCGGTATAGCAACAAAATTGAAGATGGCAGACTCGCAGCCCCCTCTTTCCTTATCTCGCTTGTTGTGGATGCAAACGAGGCATTGACTATAAAATAATGAGAATTTATGGGTCCTCTCGGCGCAGCTTCTTCCTCTCGGCTGACACCTGCGGGAGCAGCACGAGAAGAAAACTCCAGGAGGGAAAGCGAGAGCGCAAGCACGCAATTTGTAGAGCTTTCAGGGAGCTTTGCTCTTTCCCCTTTGGCCGCCCACGCGCTCTCGCGAGTGAGAGAGAGAAAGAGAGGAACACTGACAATTACCGGTACGTCGTTCGTTTTCACGATGCTGGCTCTCCTTCTCTATCGTTTCGCCTTCTTTCCGCTCTGCTCTCTGTGACACTTTTTTTCTCTTTCGTTTCCCGGCGTTTTTTTTTCCAGCAGCAAGCGAGCTCGTCGTCTTTAACGGCGACAAAGAAAAATCTCCTCTTAAAAGCTTTTATAACGAACCTATTTAACGATAACGGTCGCCAGCAGGCCAAGCCGGCGAGCGGTGCAGTTTAAAATAATAACGTATTGCCGAGCGTTTGTGTCCCCGTGATTGAAGCTATTTTAATGTTTCTGCGAGGGCTCGAGAGATCCGTGTTTTCGATTATGTGAATTATTATTATATATAAAACTTGCACGGTGAAAATAATCCGCCACGTAAAAGTAAAATCGAATTCCACTTTTGTTCTTTTATTATTATTGGAGCTGTTTTTCAGTGTAACTTAAATCATAATCAATCGCTTAAAACAGCATACAAAAGTCACCCTCTCACTCTAGATGTTTACCTGTAATGGCAAACAAGATTGAGCCATGCAACTATACGCCAAGAGCGCTTTGCTCGCTGTATAAATGTGTAGCAGGGACTCGATTCAAAGCGAGAGACAAGTAGCTCGGTCGCTTGCTTCCTTATCACTACTATACTACGCTATATTGCTTGCGTGTAAGGGGTAGCCCCCTAGCGGAGCTAGCAGTACTATTATTTATTTCTGCTCTCTCTTGGGGCAGTGCCGTCTCAAATACTTTTTGATATTATTCTACTATATCGACCATACAGTCTGTTAACTATATCTAATAAACTTTACGTGCCTTTTCTAATAGCAAATATTACATATATTTATAATTATAAGTTTATCGCCATCGTGAAGAATATATTAACCGACAAACAGCACTTCCCAAAAATATTTAATGTAACAACTCTCATGCCGTAAATTGTAACGATGATTAATTAAGTTGGGCATATAAATCGCACTAAATAAGACAGACGATATTAATAACGCCGTCGTTTAAAAACGTAATTACAAGAAATCAATTAAAATTCTGCCCACGAAAAGCCGCGAGCCATCCATGTTTTAACGCGCTCTCCGAGTGAAACCAAAGCCGACACATCGAAGCGCAATCTCAAACCGCGACTCAACTCCACCAACGCAATATAAACCACCCAAACAGGAATCCCAAAACCCTCTTTAACATGAATTCATGCGCAAAATGACTTCGGTGCTTTCGCCATTTGCCAAACTTGGTAGCGGCGTTGCGCGCGCTGTAATTAACGCTGGCGTATATATTAATCAGCCAGGACTTACTATAATTTATGCGCGCAATCATCGATGCTTACAGTCTCTCGCGGCTGAACGCATTAAAAAGAGCCTCGTTTAATTAAGCGCGCTTGTGGTCATATAGCGCGTGGATTGTAAATTCACGCGCGCAGTTTTATACGTGCAGGCGGACACGCAAAGTGTTGACCGATCGAGATCGTTTGGAATCTGCGATTTTCTTGGCGCCCTTGTATATGCTTTGACGCGCGAGCTCGCGAGTTTATTTGGTTTATTCTGGGATTCCGCGCTTCAGCGCCTACTGCCAGACTGTCGGATAATTTATTACGCAGAGTTGCACCGCGCGTTCTCAATTGCGGAGAAATCTGGTTCTTGATTTTTTATTTGATGGGAGGATAATTAATATTTCATCGATTATTTCCTTTTCTAGGGATTTAAAGCTACATGGAAATGCTTGGGTATTTATAATACTATAATGAGGTGATTCGGAATCGGTATATAGCATTCCATTTTATATAGATCGATTGTACGTAATTGATGATTTCTCGGGAGAATATCTTATTGGCGTTAAACACACTGCAACGGATATCCTTGTTTAACATTATTCATTCAATAATAATGCTAAAATTGTTATTGCCTTTTTTATTAAATCGATGCAGAATATCGAAGCGTCCACCGAGACTCACTAAAGCCAATATATCGATCACCCTCCACAACAATATTTTTCAGCTATTCAGCCATTATTATTATCCTCTTTTATTTCTGCTTCATCTCCGGTTTCCTCTTTATATCATAAAATGCCCAATGAAAAACCACTCATCAATGGTCCGGACGCGCTCGTTATTGCCTTTGACTCATTTGCTGGATCAATGACTGCATTCGCCTCCAGTTCGCTCAGGAAACGAAAAATTCATTAAAATATATGCGTGTATAGTAGTGGACAAAATTATTGATACGAAAAAAAGTTAAAAAATAAATTAGCGACACGGGGGAATATTTTTTACGGAAGAGAGACGAATTTCCGCTTCGCGCATCGGTGAGTGCGTGAAATTTTTTGTAAAATCAAATTTTAAATACCACTAAAATCCTTTTTAATGTTGACTGCGCTTACGGCATTGCATTGAATTTGATGCCCGGGCTAGCGGGCGATACTGAAAGAGCTTCGTAATTGCGATACGGTTTTAATTTTTTTTCCGTGCTTTTTTCCCGCAAATTAAAAATTGTCAAAAGTTGCACCAGTCCGAATAAGAGTGCACCCCGTCGAGCCGGTGTTCTCCTTCTTTTGAATCCAAAACACGCAGGCGTGCGGCCTACTTTAACCTCCCTGTAACAAAACGAGCTAAAATTCTCAAAAGAACAATCACCGGCTCACTGAACCTTTGCATTGCGCTCTCTCGACTCTCCAAAAGAGTGCTCTCGCTGCTCGGTTGCAGCTCCAAAAGAGAGAGAGAGAGAGAGAGAGAGAGAGAGAGAGAGAGAGAGAGAGAGAGAGAGAGAGAGAGGAAGTAAAACAAGTAAAACGAAAAACCAAAGAATTTTAAAAAGACAAGCTTGAGCGCACAGAGAGAGAAAGAGCGCACATTGTTGGCGCATCCCTTCTATATCCAAAAGCCGCACGAAAAGCGTATACATACAACGAAAGAGAGAGAGAGAGAAGCTACACACGCGCGCTCGCGCCGAGTATTCCAATCTATGCGATATAAATAAGGCGAAGGGCAATTACCATACCGTCGTCGGCGCTGGCGCACAATTAAATAGCCGGCCTACCGGCGGTGCGCGCGTATACCGCGCTGGAGATAAATTGGGTCGCCCGCGGAATTTACATTTCCATCTGGCCGGAATAAATGGAGCCTCGTTACCTGGGGGCGCACACACACACGCGCCGCCGCCGCCGCCGCTATACGGCGCTCCTCTACTTCTTTTTTCTCCTCTCTTTGCGGCAGGCTTCCGTGCGCCGCTGCCGCGCGCTCGCGCGCGGGTTATAATCTGCAAGAACCGACTGCGCTCTCTGCTACTGTGGATACGTACGCGGCTACCGTTCAAGGTCGAGTTGAAGTGCGTGTATTTAAAGTGCCGTCCAGGGACAATCAACTACTACTGCGAGCAGGTGTTTTATACATATACAATATACCAAAGGGATTTCTCGTGTGCATGCAGTGAAGGTTGATGTGATCGAGGGCTTTTGGTGTTGCCTAACATGCTATGAATTTTGAGTGTGTGTTTCGATGAGAAATTACCGTCATTTTTAAAGAGAACCTAGTGTTTAAACACCCTACAGAATTCTCGGATAACACAGACGAGTTAAATTTATTACCTGCTACTATAGACTATTTTTTTCAAGAAGATACATGCAAATCATTTTTAAAGTTAACTCTCGTTTGTCGAGGTGATTGCCTAAACCATCAACGCGAACGATCAGCCAATCACAATCATGGCCCTTCCGCGGCGAGTTCCGGTCATCGAGCAGCCCGCAGTACACACCACAACGAATCGTCATCGTCGATCCCGTCGTTTTTCTCACCTCTCCATCATTTCCCCGTAAAACCGAGCCCCGCGCCGTCGTCGTCGGTTGTCCACCATCAGCTCGCATCCGATCGATCATCGGCAGCGAGCCAATTCGCAGCCGGTTGCGAAAGTGGCGAATTTCCGTCCGCTACAACTCCCCACGTGGTGGCGCGCGTCAATCAGCGCGTTTTAAGGAACTCGAGCTCGCCCGCGTGGACCGACAATTTCGCTGTTGCTGGACGGTATTAGGCAGTCGGTCACGCGAGCTCCAAGCTACTCTGAAAAGAGGGTGAGAACTACTGCAGAACGTTAATTAACTGAGCGCGAGTGAAGTCAGTCGGCTATAGGGAGTGCATGAACATTTGGGGGGTGGACTGAGGGTGCGAGGCCGCGTCAAGAGAACCGGATATTTCTGTCGTCGGTCGCGTTACGCAGTTCGTGATCTTTCTTATTTCGCTCTCTTTATATGGAGAGAGTTTTTTCATTATCATTCATTACATTAAAGACAATCAAATGATTCTTGCTCTGCAGTGTTATTAGCGAAAAAAGCTCTTCCATCGCTTATATCTCTTCTCCGCAGCATCATCTTTGTTCGCCAGTTCTAATATATATTATTTATTACACTGGTGTCCCGAGGCACCATATCCGCTCCGCGTGACTCAGCCGTCTCCACGGCCCTTTTGACTCTCCACTGCCGCGCAGTTCCTCGCGTCGTGCGAAACGTGACGCTTCTCTTCGTTCCTTTTTCCTTGAGGATGAAGAAAAAAAATCTCGATGCGGAAAAAGACGAGCGCACTCACTTGGCTGGTCGCGTTAAATGGCTGTGTATGGTGCTGCGCGAGTTTATCTTGCGCGCGAGGGTGGGAATTTTTGGGATTTTTTTGTCTATTGCTTTTCGTGAGGGGCCGAGAGAAAATTACGACGGCAACGGACATCTTGATGAATGGGAGGTGGGGAAAAAATGTGTGAATTGTAGGTCACACAAGCTGTATGCGTGGCGATGAGCGGAACGGTCAATGTTGTGTGATGATGCGATTAGTTTTTGCAGGAGAGGATACACTTCTTTCGGCGATGCTGGTGATTTACGTTACATGGAAGTGCGCGAAATGTCTATTGATTCGCACCGACTATACTCTCGGCGAAGATAATCGAAAAGTTAAGTTTTTTTTTTCAAAATAACCTTTGATATTTATCAGAAACGATTGCTGATAATTATCAAACAGAAAGTCTACTTTATACCGACTTGTTAAAACGTACAAGTTTCAAAGGACATGCCACCTATAAATATGTTTCTAATTCTTCGTTGTCTGCAAGCAACAAATGAAACATTCTTCGACAAATCGAATCGACTTTCGCATTTCTAATAAATCGTCATTCAACTATACTAACAGCGCCCGGCCACTCAAAGAGAACATAACGTAATCGATTAAATAACGTGAACATTCACTCCTTGCAAAAGTGACTGTATGGTCATCATGATGAAACTCCAGCGGTGTCGCCTAGAGCTCTCCTCTCTAACTCCGGCAAAACCGCAGTCACGATACCGGCACCTGGCCCTGACAAGCCACACTGCAGCAGCGGCTCTAGTCTGCTCTCTGACACGCGGCACCCATTGTGTCACACACCCGCCGGGGGTGGCGGCAGTTGTGCGTGCAGTGAGTATACCATGTAGTGTGGACACTGCTAAAAGGCCAGCGGCAATCGTCAGAGTTGTATACGCTTTTTACGGCTGGCTGCAGCTGATCCACACATCAGGCCTCGTTTTCAGTGGTATTGAGAGATAAGACGAGTTCGGTATTTTTTTTGGTGGTTGGTTGAGGGTGCGAGGGCCGATGATAAGTGTGGACACCTGCGATTCTTTCGGCTGATAGGGCGTTCGAGGTGTGATGGTGATTGGTGATGTTTGCATTGGCGCGGTCAGATTAGAGATATGATAAGCGTGTGCCATGAGGGGCGAGGCATTGTGCCAGTTAATTGACATTTTTATGACTTGTTCGAAATAACCAAAAGTATTATATATAGTTTCATTTTATTAGCATTTTTATAACTATTGCGTCTGCTGTGGGGTGTAAGAAGCCCCCGTACCCTTATGTATAAGACCAACAAATAAAGTTAATTATCTTGTGGTAGATTTCGCAACCTTATCAGCTTCTCGATTCACCACCACAAAAATTCAACTTTAATTGCAGATCCTTTCCGCAAGCACACTAAAACTCCGGCACATATTCCCTATCTCCGATAGCCTTTACGTCTAGACGGGTTACATTGGGATGGTTGCCAGAGCAGCGGTGACTGCCGCATGCATATACGCACATAAGGACACAGCTCGGAGTTTGCGTTTTCGCGCTACTGCCGCAGCCAAACTGTTTCTCTGGCTGTACGGATTCGTTTGGCAAAGTTTTGCCGCGGCGCTGCTGCGCTAAAATAAATTTGCTGGGCAATGCACACACACACACACGGACAGAGTTTCGACTCGTCAGCCATTCAAATGTACTTGGTCGCCGGTGCGCGTGTATATATGCTGTATATATATATGTGCGTGGAAGAAAAATTCCATGCGGAAAGCACGGCTTGTTAGCCATTACGGCGTTTCAGGAATACATACAGCTCGCGCTTTACGAGCTTTTTTCACGATTTTATTTCGGTTTGACTAACAGTAGTAGTGCTCGGCTTTGAATTTGTTACCAAAAATTCGGAACCCGCGGACAAGGAGATATATGGCGCATAAATTAAGCACTCTCGCATTAAAAGCGGAAGTGGCGTTTTAAACCGCCGTAAATCAATGACACACGCGTATAGACCATATGTGCAAATATCCTAATTAGGCGAGAGTATTTTTGATCAAACATTCGCGCACGCCAAAAGGCGACAACAACCCTCGACGTGACTCATGCACACGCGATACCTATATTTGCTTCAGCTGCAGAAATCAAAATCGCAGTGGAAGTATATAAGTCGCCGATCCAGGACGATATACCTCGCCGTGTCCCATATATCTCGCGCGCGTTTCGCTCTTACTCACGTGCGGAGCGCAAACGTAATTATGGGGCCACGCGAGCGACAGCTGCAGCGCGGCGGGAAAAGCTGCTGCATTTTACATGAGCGAAGATGGCTGCGGAGAGATGCCGCTGTGGCGGAAGCTTCTTCGGATTAGTCGAACACTGCTTACACACGGCATTTCGAATCGCGTTAGTTTTTTTTCCTCTTTCTCGCTTAGAATTCGCTGCGAAAGTGACTGAATTTTCCACGAAAAAACGATAAAGTTCGCTTTTTTCAGGAATACACAATTTCCACCCTTATCCAGAATAAAACAGGTCGCGCTCGTTATGATATAATGTTCGAAAAAGCTATGGGAAAAATGTCATCGCGTGCATGACCTTCTCATTTTTTTTTCATCCGCATTTTGCGCACACGCTCGGACTATTTGTCATATTGCGGACAGAGCCATCCACCGCTGTGGAAGCCCCCGTAATAAAATGTCAATGCTCTGGCTCAGCTCGACTCTCTCTCTCTTTCTACAATATGCTCTACAGCCGCGGGACGTCGCTGCAGGCGCGGAATAACAATTATTATTTCACGCGGTTAACGAACGAATTGTGTCAAGCGCAGAGCGCGCGCGTGTAATTACCGTCAAATTGAAAATTTCCGAATGCGCGCCGATGGACTCGTCGCGATCCCTTTGTCCTTTTGTCTCGTCCACGCATAATCGCTGTAGTTCAGGAATCGCGTTGTTTTTTCGAGAGAAAGAGAGAGAGAGAGCTTCATCGAGTTTCGGACGCCGAAGAGAGAGTGAGACTTCTTTTGTTCGCGTTGGCGTTAATCAGGTGTCGCGGGGGGTGGAAAAATTCGTGTAATTAGATGTATTCGTTTTTCCATTTTTAACGATGAGCGAAGTAGGAATTTACACGCGTTGTTAAAGCTGGATTGTTATAGTTTTGAAAGGTTTCTGTTGGGTCATTGTTGTCGGAATATTTGGGAGAAAATGAAGTTCCGCGCGCGCGGGGGAAAATTGTTTTTTTGATTGTTTTTCATTGTTTTCGTCGATGCTGCACGTATATATGGTATCGCATTTGGTCCTCGTATGATGTTGACAGTGTTTGAATGAAGCGCTTCGTTCGTTAATTTCTCTCTGTTTCTCCTATATATTGCAAAAATTTGCCGTAACACACTGTCAGAATCCTAAAAATATCAATTCGTCGCGCGTCAGTTTACAACGCTTGGATCAGAATTCATTTTAGAAACCATTTGAAAAATAAAATTTCATATTTTCACCAACACGCTCCTCGAATGAAGTCGTTCATCAAGAATCCATTAATTTCTCTCTCACGTCTTCATTTCACAATAGCCGTCGAGCATACCATTTTTAGATATATATAATATAACAACAGACCGCCGAGCCGATCGTCGTAAAACCCTCCGGAGAATTGACAAAGGTCCATCAGCACCACCCCTCTTCATCCTTGAAATTCGCGAGTCGTCCCATCATAACTCCACATCCGTCGATGCCAAAACCATTAATACTTAGGTATACGCACATCCCCACAAACATCAGCAGCAGCAGCAGTGCGTCTCCTCCTTCTAGACATCACAAAACACGCGTTTTAATAACCTGAAAAGTCGAATCCATTACGCTCGGCAGAGCCTATAAATAAAGAATGGGAGGAGAGTTGCGCGAGAAGGGACCTCTAGGCAAGGTAGATATGGCATATATGTATTATACACACACACCGGGGCCTTTGAGCGCGATGTGTGGCGGAATGGGCCCCCGCTGGGCACCCCGCGGCTCTCGCGTCATACACGCATGGGCTCTCCTCCGCGGCGTCCGTGTTTTACCTGATGCTATTCTCTCGGTAAGCTAGCCAGCGATCGGTTTTTTATTTGCGAGATCGTAAAGGAGCGCAGATGCGTATCGGATTGCTCGCGTGCTGGACTGTATTTCGAGTTATTTTTTGTTGACGAGAGATAGTTTTGACGGTTTTGATTGACAATTTTTCGACCGGCTCTGGTGTACGTTATTAAAGGCTTTTGAGAGTTCTAGGAATATACAGAGTTTACACGGGTATACCGCATATGTTGCGTAACGATCGAGGTGACAGCTTGACTTTGAGATGAGTCCAACAGTATAATAAATAGTGTGCATTTTTATGTTTTATCTGGCCAAGAACACATATATTTACTTCATTACAGCTGAAAATAACAAAGAATTCGTTTTTTTATGTTTTAGGTATGTACATCATTCAGTCAACTTTATTTATGCGCCCACTTCTGACTTCCTTGATTTTTAACAAGAGGTATGATTTATTACGCACAACACACACACACAGCTCGTATAAGTACGTATACATACCTCCGACTCACATCACAAAGAATATACTTTTTATAACTTTTCATAAAAGTAGAGAAATATAAAGCATCGAGAGCACAGCTGAGGTCGACACAGCTGAAAAGGTGCTTAAAAGCAATATCCGAAAATCCAACGGGTCTCTCATCAAACGACCGCAACGATTTCGCCCGAGCGCGCGCGCGGCAAACACAGATATAAAAAACGAACTAACGAGCTCCCGACAACAGCGTAAATCAAGCGTTCGCCGCTATCCATCTCTTAGGTACACGCGCTCCACATATACACGCAGAGAGACTTCACACTCTCGCGGCGTCCCTCCAACAATGAAAATCGTAAATCAGCCAAGTGCACCTCGCGCAGCTATATCCGAGAATCTTTGTCTCTCTCTCTCTCTCACACACTCTCGCTCTCTCTCTCTCAAATTTTCCCAAAACTCCCATTCGAAAATCCTCGCAACCGGCAGTGTAATTGGGCATAAATCAAGCCGAGGGACCACGCCTTGGAAAATCTCGGCGCTTTTGTATTCACCGCATCATTAGCGGACATTATGTCCAACGTGTTGGGTGACAACTCCGCGGGATACGTTCATATACCTATACACGAGTTGTATTATAACCCTCGAAGAGAAAGACGGATAGAGTGTAGCACGGCCAGCAGTCGGCTTACACAAGCTGTGTCGTCCTCACAGATATAGTATACCTATACGTGATCCTCGACGTGTTCTGCGCCTCGCGGGGTGACCAAGCGTGGACGAGCCCCACCTTGTCTTGAGAGCGTGTTTTCGATCTCTCTCTCTCTTGCTCGCGGGTAGTTGAGATAAGTTAGATATATGTGTATTATCCGATTGGGAGATTGTATAATTGTGTTTGTGAACATCCATGATGTTATACGGCGCGTTCCGCTGCTGTGCTCGCGCGCTATGGAGTATAGTATGATGATGCATTGTCGCGTGTAACTTTGCTCGAGAGTTAGTGCACCGGCTATTGGCATGTATACGCGGCTTATGCTCTCGTGATTACACGTCGCAGTGCATTTCTTCGAGTGTGTATACAAGGTCTCATCCGGAACTCTGGTGTATGCCGGGTAATTGACTGAATGGATGATGGCGCTTTGCGAGGATTATTATAAATTGATTGCTAATTTTCAAAAGTCGAAATATTTTATTTATTTTTATTACGTATGTATTATTCTATGTATATAAAATGAAAATTCGGATTCTTCTGCAAATGCGTATACTACCTTATGCCCTCTTTTATTGTAGACGAAGAGCGGCCTCCAGGAAATGATCGCTAAAATGCGCGCGTGTGCTCATATTTACACGGGTATTATTGCGGCACTCAAAGTCATAAACGCATTGTATAACTATACGCGGGCATAGCCGGCCCCCAGGAAATAAGACTTTCTGAAAATCCATGTCCCGTGAATGAGAGCTTTCTTTGGTGGTGTTTTTCTTCCTGTTTGGTCCATTGTGTTGGAGTGTTTTTCTCCTGGGTAAGAGGGGAAATAGAATTCGTATTGTTACGAAATCTTGTAACGGTAAACGCTTTGGTATAGGCGATTTCTTTCTAATTTATACGTGAGAAAGGAGACTCGACATATTTTCTCATATTTCTTACGACAGCGTCCATAAAGGTATAGGTACTATTAGTAGTTTCCAAGATCAAGTCGAATATTATAAAGGTGCAATTTTTAGTTTATGAACTATTGTTTCTATTCCACAGTTATTTTACAATATTTATTCAGAAATATATCGATCAGTATTAATTTCGTGTATTTGCATTCGAGTTTAACGTATAAACACCACTTCAGCCAATTAATAAATTACTCAAGTTACTCAGAATCACTCCCAGCACCAGAAAAAGCCCTTCAAAACCCACGGCAAAACATCAGTTCCTACTAAGTAAACCAAATCTCCATCTCTGCAATTAACAGTCGGGCAAGCCCTCTCTCAAAAGAACATACGAAGAGCAACAATCCCCCCGAAAAAAAGCCCTCTCCTAGACCATCAACTCGGCAGCATCAGCAGCAGTATAGTGCCGCTCTCGTTTACTTTGAAAACGGAAGCCCCGCAAGCGCCTCTTCGCCAGATACACATCCGGTGCTTTGCTCTCTCGCGAGCTTTCGAGTGTCCAAAGCGACGGAGAGTGCGCGCTACTGCTGCTACAGCATTCGAAGGTATTCTAAGACCGTGAGCTTTGGCTTCTCGCCTCTGCAGACTCTATATAGGAAGTGTGCGAGAAAGAGAGCCATATAGACTTAGAGAACATAGAGGAGGCGACAAAGGCGCCCCGCGAGTTCGAACTCCTGCAGATGCGCGCAAGGGCTGTCTATGACGACTACGAGAGCTGCGACGAAGGGGTACGGTGTCATACCGCAAACACGAAAGCGCCCTGCGGTTTACCTCTCGCGCGCGCTGTCTAGCTTCAAGAGAGAGACGCCAGATATCTTAGTGCGCATATATGTATATATGTATGTTCGCGAACTATGCGCCTGTGTATAGGTGTGTGTAAGCCTGTGTTTACGTACAATGCATGATGAAAAGGAGAGGGGGGAGGAGGAGGTCCTCGAATTCAATCATGCCGCGCACGCCGCAGTGCACTGATGTGTGTGCTGCAACTCGCGCTCGATGCTATGAAGCATTTCCAACCAAACTTCCATTATGCGCTCCGACACCGGAGAGATACTTCGGGGCTGCTGCAGTCGCTGTTGTACAGGCATTAGCAACTAATTAGGCCAATTTACTGTGTCACATGGGAAAATTTGACACATCGTCGAAAGTACGTGCGTAAGTCGCTGGCATCACTGTCGTGTTAGAGTAATTTCATATTCTGTATAAATAAATACCTTAGCCCAATGCTCGAGTCCACCTGCGCATTTTGCGGCGATCCACATACTGACCTCATCTCGGACTATACACGTCTCGTCAACGCTCACTAAGCTTGCGCGGCGTCACGGGAGGGATCGTTACACGTCCGGCTGAATTTTTCAAGACGTCACGGTCGCTCACTGAATAGAGACCAGTTTCACCCTGGCTACCTACTGGTCTACCGCTGTACACGGCAGCAGAAAAGCGAGGAGTTTAACTTTTACTGCTGTACACCCGCGGAGCGAGAGAGAAAAGCGCTTGGCAGAATGCTCTCTCTCTCTCTCTTGCTCTTCCCTTGAAAAGAAAAACATCTCGCGCATACATAGTGCGGCTACGACGTGCGCCTATATACTCTCGCGGTTTTCGTGCAGCCGCTTTTTTCTCGCTCCACTTTTCTCCCTCCTTTGCTCGCTTTTTCTGCATCGAAGGTTATATATGCGCGAGAGTATATACACTGACTTTTTTGTCGCTCTCCGCTTGCGCGAAGATGCTAATGACGAGTGCAAAAGGGAGTCTTTCGAGATGCTGGGCAATAAAGGGATATGTGATGGGCGAAGGCCCTCTGAGTAAACAGAGTTGGGAGAGGGTAAAAAGAGCGAAGGGTTTTATGGGGAAAGTCACTTGAGCGAGATTTTTTGGACTGTCTGGATTACTATGATTGCTTCGATTGCTGTAATTATGCGTACCTTTATTCAACGACTAGATGTATAAAAAGATACTTTCGTATTCATGGCACTTTCGTTTTTATACGTAATATACGCTTCCCGGTGTGTTTCGTAACAAAAAATACGTAATATCTTTTACGCCAACCGAAAAATTATGTGAAAATTAACGATCTGTGCATAAAGTAAATTGGATTCCGCACATTTTCTTACGTCAACTATAGTAGACAAGGATGTAACGAACTAACGGACAATCGATCGTAAACAAAAATTCTCGCGATCGATAAACCCCCGCACACAATCTACTCGTAAAAAAGAATTCCTCCAGTAGCCAATTCGGTGCAAAGTATATAAAGAAACGCGACTTCGTGAAAAATTAAAGCGGCTCGCGGTGGTGCACTAAACGCCAAAAGTGGTGAAAATCGTAAAAGCAGTCGAGTCGTCGTCGTTGTCGTCTCGAAGGGAGAGAAAGTGTCGAAACGCCACGCGAGTTTTAAGGAGAGGTAGACTCGTATAACTCGCCTTCGGGCAAAGTAAGTGTCGTCGCACCTGGCGCTGTGCGACCCCTAGAAACGCCCGAAATCTTGCAGATATACGCCTCGTGTGAATTATCGCGTCTCTCTCGCGCTCTGATTAACCGAGAGAGCTATACTGCGTGGCTGTTTTCGAAAAGGAGACAAAGAGACTCGAAATTAAATTGTAGAAGAGAATATTTTAGCCCATAACAATATTTCCTTCAATCGCTGCGATTGCTCCGTTAATTTATATCGACAAACTACACGGTATAAACTCAGAAATATACGAGGAGAGCAATTGTTGCGCAAAAAAAAATCCAGCGCAAATTGTAACTTTTCAAAGTCCGGAGCCACAAAAAAGTCATAAACCCCGAGACACACCCATTAATAATGTACAAACAAACCCGTATTCGCCCACGCGCGGTTATTCCATTTACACCTGGTCGTTGCGCGATAGCGGCTATCGCCGAACGAAATCAACCTTAGCGCGGGTTATCGCTCGACGCGGCTCTCCGCGCGCGCGGGCTCTTTTTAAAGAGCGTCGGAGTAAATTTTTTAAGTGCAGCCCCCCGTTAACGCGAAAGTATAAACAAGCGCGAGCAGCAATTAGCCGGAACTGCTTTGCGACGACCCGCTTTCGCTTAGCTGAGAGAGAGAGAGAGAGCTTAAGAATTCCAAAGACGAAAACGCGTGGATTTTCCGCTGCGAGAGCTGCGGATGAATGGTTTACCGCTTGGTAAAACGCCGAAGGAGAAGTTTCGCTTAGTGGCGGAGAATATGCCCGCTATTTTGGAAGATACTTGCTCGCGAGGTTCGTAAAAGTATAACCGTAATGGGGCGATTTTCGGAGAAAGGTGCAGGACTTGATTAACTTGGGGAAAGTGCCTTGCTTGCTTATTTCTATGCTCATGGTTCTTCCGCAAGTAAGAAAGCTGATTGCCAGGAAGGCTCTCTAAAATTCAATTGGTAATTGTAACGTGAAGTACACGTCATTCGTGAGAATTTATTTAGCCGCGTACACGCAATTTCATAAGGATCATGAATATTTCTATAATAAAAATGTTAGAAAGTAGTTTTGAGAATCACATTGTAAATCGTGACACACAAGTAGCTCGATCGTTGCGACAATAACTCTAAAAATGCATAAGTAATCCTAGGACGCATTACCCACTACAGTATAGGAGGCCGTATAACTTCAATAACTCACCATAAAACTTGCGCTCGTCCAGCATAACATAAAAAGATCGTAAAACCGCACAATTCCATAATCTGCATTCAGGGGAAACTCAGCAGTGGTCAATTCACGAAGGACACACGCGCTGTCCCTTTTATATATACACGCGAAAACCTACTCCGCGCGGGACGCATACAGTTTAATCCGTCCGAGATTAGGGCTATTTGGTGGACTCGCAACGATTAATTCAGCGTTCCAGAGACTATATCCGACTAGACGCTGATTCTCGTAAAACTCTCTCTATCTCTCTGGCGGCACAGGAGTTTTACGATCGACCTCTTAAAGTCATCCGTCTTCGCGCAGGAGGCTCAAGCTCGACGCGCGTCGATGGATTATTTATTTCTCGGGGCGAGCCCTAAAGCGATGAAAACCGGGCGCGCCTTCAAAACTTTTCTATCTCTCGCTTCTTTTTCTTCTTATCTTTCGCGAGCTCCGCGATGTAGTTATATGGTGGGAAATAAAAAGAACGCGCGGGACGCGCAAACTTTGCCCGAGCGTTGTTATAAATGTATCGGTTACGATGATTGATAAGCGATTCTCTCTCGCTCAGCGGGTGTGGACGTGCGGGTCTCTTTCCTTCCTTCCTTTTCTTTTTTTTCACGAGTGCGAAAATCGTAGACGAGCGAGTATTAAATCTGCGAATGAAAAGATTCGAGACTAATCGTCTGCGGAAGAGTGATGTATTGCTTTGCTGAGTTTAGATGTTCTCCGAAGATTTTGAAGAAAGCTCTATACAGTTCTTCAGATGTCCATCGAATGATCAGGCGTACGAGATTATTTTTCAAAGATTAATTATTTCTTTACTTTATACATTATATGATTGAATAATGAATTGTGTATAGAAATATATAGATATAAGTCAAAACGTACGAATAATTGTAAAAAGATCTATTCATAGATTTTTGTATTGATGCATCATTCGATTTCATATTCAACCACGTATAGATTTGCATTTATACACGTGATATTTTTCGCTGCCGCCAAACGTGCTATAAACCAATGCAAATATCATACAAACGTCGTACAGCAACTTCCTATCCCACATAAATACAGCGACTGAGTCAGTCCCGGATCATGAAATTCACACGATCTTTCCCTCAAAAATTGACACATAAGTATTCCGCGGAATATCCACTCCAGTTGCAATAGTCCAAGCTCAATGCCGGCTCGAACTTTTAATATTACATTTAGCTCTCGGACTGCCGCCGCCGCCAGGCTCATAAAGCGTCGTGCGCGTAATCCAATGCCGTTTACTCCGCGAGAGGCTTTTACGATCCCGGCGCCGCGAACGCTCGTATAACCTGCGCCGCAGCAGCGGCTCGACTGGGAGACAGGATTACCGAATAACCCTCCTTTTCCAAAGTTGCACTTAAAGGTGCTCGCTTGCGAGCGTTTTCTAACGATCGCCGCCGCCGTTGTTGTTGTTGCGATCCCGCTGAGCCGAAGTGGAACGCTCGCGCTCTTTTTTTTTTGAAAAGCGCGCCCGTCAAGTTTAAAATTCAAATTGTTGCGCGCGGTTTATGGGCTGAGTCGTTATACGGCCAAGGTTTTTTCCACGGCGGTAAATAAATGCGATTATCCTCCGTTGTTATACGCCTCGATAATAAAGAGCGTCACCTTTTACCTGGGCTCTTTGAGAAAGTGGATCGCGCGCGCGCGCTTGGTTCTAGATGATTTAAAACGCGTCACGGGGTATATAATGCAATGGAAATTACGCGAAACTATTTTTATTGCGGTCGTCGTGCGACGAGACTCGATCCGGCTTGCCTTGTTGGTGATGAGAAACCTTGTGCGCTTTGAGAGAAGAGGATTTTTATGTAGCGATTTGAGGTTTATATGAATTATAAAGCTGTGGGATGGTTATACATATAGCTGCGTGACAGTGATTGAAATTTTTCGAGAGAAACGCACTTTCGATTAGTTCGGAGATTGTGCAGCTTTGTTTGTTCACTGCGTGTGTTTACCTCTATACGTGGAACACGCGCAATTTCGAATCAAGAATGCTAATTTTGTAATTACGTTGCAACTCTACGCCAATTTCCATCATAAAATATTGATTGCTTTTCGCAATTCGACGCACACTTTTACTCTCCGCTGCAATTTATTATTCATAAAGCTTTTCATCGACGTCGATTACGCTTAACAACAGACTGTATTATATATCTTTTTATTCTGCGCATATCTGCTTATAGTAAATCAAGTTTCCTATAGTCCTCACATGCGTATCTCCTAGACCACACTCTTTCATACGAGCATCTCTCGCAGACACACGTTTCCAAAACAAACAAAAAAATAATAAAAAGCGCTGTATCGCATCACCGGAAGTCGAGCGACTCGCGTTCACACGCGCGCACACCCATCAGAGCCCCCCACACACACATAATACCATATCATCCCGAGACTGGCGCGTTACAACTCTATGATGCTGCTGCACGCGCCTCAGCCCCGAGATATGATTATCTAGGTTTATAGGGCCAGCCTCATCACCCCCCCCCCCGAAACGTCACACATGCGCGAGCGAGGTTTATTACACGGACAGCCCTGACGTGGCTGTTATTATACGGGCGTGTGAGGTACATCATCCGCGCAGCGGCTCTCTCTCTCCTCGTGGGAGGCCCTGCTGATGCTCTCTGATTTCTCTCTTTGTGCAGCTCTATGCGTCTGACTGTCTGTCTTATTCCGAGTGATTGTTATGATGATTGCGGATAGCTCGGAGTTATGTCGAGTCG
Source organism: Cecidostiba fungosa (assembly GCA_900474305.1). Taxonomy (NCBI): domain Eukaryota; kingdom Metazoa; phylum Arthropoda; class Insecta; order Hymenoptera; family Pteromalidae; genus Cecidostiba; species Cecidostiba fungosa. The sequence goes on from UCOJ01000686.1 coordinate 69,879, forward strand.
AGAGACGCGCGAGCTGCTGTGCGCCTTTGCAAAAGTTCGCGATTGAGTGATTTTGTTGTGGCTTGAGCTGCTGCGCGAGAGAGGGCAATCGATCAAGCCGGTTGTCTACTTATTACGCGCTCTGATTTGATCTTGTTTTTATGCCATTTAGTGATCGGGCTATGAGATTGCATACAAAATATCCGCGAAACGAAACGAGCTGTCGCATTGTTTGAACAAGCTTACGTCGAATGCAAGTCGACGTATTATGAGAGGGATTATTAATATACTGGATGAATCAAATCATTCCCCGTCACAGTTCAAGAGTAATACGAGCAAGAACAGTCGCTCGTTCCCCAGCTTTATTAATATTTCCTACATCTTCAACGGACCGAAACCTCCTAATCACGAATGCATCCATCAAAATCACTCTCGCCTCCGACTCTCTCCTTCTCTCGATTCGCTCGTCTTTGATTTCATACGCGTGAGAATCCGACCGCCTTCTCTCCTCTGCATACTGGCGACTCGAGAGCACCTAGATCAATTCGAATTCCACGAATGGATTTCCGAGCCTTGAATCTCCGAGCACTGGATCAATTAAATTTCGAGCTGATTGACAAGTGCGAATCGAGACTTTTTTTTGACACCGAGAGGGGCGTTGATTATAGGCGTTGGGTCAATGAAAGGTCGACACGGAGCCTATATTCTGGGTATTTTATTTTTCGAATTTCTGTCTGCTGAGATCATTCTAAATATATAAAATAATTCTGACGAAAGGGACTTTCGTAATAAGAATTCTGCTGTTTATTTCGAGCAGATTGAAAAATTCCTGCAAAGCCAACATACTCACCTACGATTATCAACAAAATACAACTCCATAACAGCGACTTTTCAAGAAAAAAAAAATACATACATACCACTTGACCTACTTTCCGCGTTACACATTCATCCTTCGTAGATGTATACATGCTCATAAGAGTACCGGTATAAAGCCGCACCATTGACGGTGTATACTGGCCATTACGCGCAGCAAAATGTATAATGGCTCGTCAATGACGCAGAGTATAGCTGCTCTCAGCTGCGCTTATAATTCTTCTCCAGCCGCAGTCCCGGACAAATCGATTTCCAAAGCGAGCGATCGCCGCCGACCGTTAAAGGAGTGAATGAATTCCGCGCAGCGATTAGCGGCGGTCGATGCAGGAATCCGGGCCCGCACCTGATGCCGCACGGCTCTGCACCTGCGAGGCATTTTCTTATTTGGAGCTTGCTCTCAATGACACGAGCGCCTGAGCTGGCTTTTGTCGGCGGATCAAGGGATTATTGGAGAGGTGTCGGGGATCTCCACACGCGCTGTGGAATTTTCTCGGTTGGCTATACTTATTTTCCTTATGCCTGCGTTTGATGTGCTTTATTTCTGAAAAACCGTGGAATTTTCGGAGCTGGGAAACTTGAGTTTCGATCCGAGCGTCGCGATTAGATTGACATTAGGTGGGATACATATTTTTTTTAACGGTGATATTGAGATCATCACATTACCAAAAGAAAGCGGCGGTGATATTAATAACAATGGCAAGTGTCGAGGTAAGAACGCGCCTTATAAGCTTAAAACGAGCTGAAGGTATTATGTATCTCGTTACAATCACATATGGGAGGAGAGACATATCGGCTTGTAACTATTGACTCTTGTGAGGATGTGTTCGAGTCTGCAGCAAAGTTATATGCGTATTTTATATTATATAACGAGATGAATGAAAAATGGCGATTGGAAACATTCTGCTTACCTTTTTAACGAAAATACTAATAATTTAATCGCGCGCTCTAAAATGACCAATTCGAATTGGAGCCTCTTTCAAATTTCGAGAAAAAGGTGCGCTAATGCAATTGAATTATTCGTATGCCTATACTACAACCCACAACGATTGCAACGCATGTCATTTGGACTTTGTAACAACGCTTTTGCTGCTGCTATACGCACTGCAGTCTTTGCCAACAATGTGGGAATGTGAGTGTGACGGAGACAGAGCGCACTCGGTAGCATCTCTCTAGGAACTACCATAGAAAGAATGTTAGAGTAGTGTATACGCTAGAGGGATACAAGAAAGAGAGAGAGAGAGAGAGAGAGGGAGGCAGTAAGAGAGAGAAAGAGATCGGAAGGGCAGCTCCGGCTTGGGCCAGTAGGCCCAGACAGTCTGATTTGGAAAGTGCATGAGAGCAGACGTTTGAGAGCTGTGCTGTCGGTCGGCCCGGCGGCCGACCGACGCTTGAGAGAGCTTCATCGTGGAGGATTCGAGACGAGAGCAACGATTTGGCAGAGGACAATTTTTTTGGCAAGGCGATGGGAGTTACGCGTCGCCGAGCGGAGGTTCGAGGTGCAAGCCGCAGACGACCTGGAACAGCGATTTTGGATTGACGGTTTGTGCAGAGAAGGCCTAGCTGTGTGTGTGATGCGCTCGCGAGATGGAGGCTGCGGAAGAAGACGTGCGGGTTGTAGTATTCAACATCGGAAGTTTGCGGACTTTTGCACAGTAAGATTTGTTGTATAAAAAGCCTAGAGTTGCAAGGAATAGACAGTGCGCTTGCGTTGGCACTTTTTCCATCAAAATCAAACGCGCGAGGAATGGCGTCATGACGCTTCGAAAAAGACGCTACTCTTTTTCGAAGGCGTGGTAGAAAGTTTCGGAAAGATTTCCCAGCAGGAATCCAAGCGTTGCAGCGGAGGGTTCGAGTGGAGCCTAAGACGTTTGGGTTGGGCGGAGGCGGTCGAAGCTTCGGGGCCCGACTCGGCGAAGATACCTGGCAGCATGAAGCGGTCGATCATCAGGGGGGAGTGAGGGTGCAGGGAAGTGGCGCAGGTATGCGGCAACGATGCCGGGCAAATGCAGCAATGGATCAGCTGGCCGAGGGCTGCAGAACCGCACCGAGAATATCTGGCAGGCAAGGAGCGGTCGACCATCAGAAAGGACCAAGATCGGAGGGATGCGGACAAGATTTGCGCAGCGCAGAAGACTTAACAGCAGCAGAAGATCGAGCGTTGCGGTGTGTGCGTGTGCTTGTGTGTATGTATGTGTATCGTTTATTGTGCGAATAGGCCTTATTATTAGATTAATAAGTTTATCCATTTTTTTTGTCTTATGTGTTTTATAGAAAATTATCTTCATATCGCTTCTGTGCGACCCTAGTCACAGCAGAAGCATTTTTCCCCGAGAAGCATCGGACCACCAGATTATTATTATTATTATTATTATTATTATTATTAATTAGGCGTTATTATTACCAGATAGGTATTATTTTCTAAAATAGACCTATCAGGTTAGTTGCGACATGATAATAGATAGTTTGTATACGAGTATCGGATATACCGCTCTACGATTAAGTTGTATGCGTATTTTATTTATGAGTTTAATCGTTTGAATTGTAGTTGTTTTAATATCACTCTCATTTTTATATGCGAGACTTACACAAACGCTAATATGCATAAAAGATATAAAAAAAAAAATTGACATTTGAAAAAACAAAAAATCGCCGCGCCGCCGAGTGGTTTTCAACTAAGCTTCCATACTGGGTCTGAGTGCATATTCCTACCTTTTAAAGCTGTTTTTCTTTGGTTTGGTGAGAGGTTTTTTTTTTGGTGCGAGGTTTGTTTTGGACTAGATTTTTTAAAGCTGTGGGTGATGGCCTCAGACATTTAATTAATTAGCCGCCGATAATTAATTAAAGCTGAGGAATAAAGCTGAGTCGTATGACTAGAGGAGGGAAATTGGTAGGAAGTGGGAATCGAACCCACGGCAGCCACACCGGGCCAGACACCAGCATGGGCACTTAGACCACACGACCAACGCTAGCGACGAAAATCGGAGTAAACTTATCGCTATTGTTCAGCTTTCTGACGTCACAAGTCACGTGGTTCGCTAGGATCGATGACATGGTCACGGCCGATAAGAGAATTGATCCTCGCGAGAAGCGATAACTATTAGCATTGATATCTGCATAGTTTAACAGAGTTGAAGCGATGCGTTGCGTTTATTTTGATCGTTCTATCGTTTATCGTATTCTCAAAGTCCCGTACAAGTATCTGAGCTTGCATTTGTAAGGAATATGTAGCGAATTCTAGTGTTTGCATAGGTTATCGATAAGTAGGGAAAACAGCTATATTCTTGGAAAACAGTGTGAAAATGACTATTATAATCCCTTCAAAATCGATGGTCGATAAGCCAGTCACCTTCGTGACGAAATCCTTTGTATTGTCGCGGAGCCGA
>UCOJ01000687.1:0-73433 GCA_900474305.1 Cecidostiba fungosa
AAAAAAAAAAAAAAAAAAAAAAAAAAAAAGAAACAAATCGATGTGCCGATTTCGCAATCAAGGAGACCGTCAACCAACTTCGGCGCTCACCAAACCACTTGCCGTCAATTTTCGCGCGTCACAATTTTTCTTTTTCGTAAAAAATTTTTTTTTGGAATCGTTTCCGAACTGCCGAATATAGTTGACGGTGACATCGAGGCGATAACAACGGTATAAAGCTTAAGTACAACAAAAATACATTTCGCTTCTGTTTTAGCGTGAGTGTTTAGCATTTTGCAAAATTTTTTTTCTTTCTCTCTCTTTCTTTCTCATCATCTTCTTTCCTTTGTCTTATTATTTTCTTCGCTTGCTACCACTTCACTCGTCATTCGCTCGTTGCCTCTTTCACTCGTCAGCAAACATCTCATCATCATCATCAAGTTGATTCTTTCTCACCATGCACAAAAATCGCACTCATTCGCTCGGTTACTTCATTATTTTGTCGTCTTCAATGTATACTGCGTAGAAAAATTCTATAGCTTCTTTCAGATTAATCGCAAATAGAGGTATAAACGTTATTAATTTCTAATGTAGCGTAAATCGACTTCAGTTTCTTAAAAACATCATTACTTGTCTGTCTTTTCTTCCTTCTTTCTTTATTATTTATTTTGTTTATTTGTTATCTATCTAAATAGTGACAAAAACGTTCAGTGAACCATTTTCGGCAAAAATGCATTGTATTTATTTCTCACTTCATTGTGCATATTACATAATATTAGTTTAGTATTCAAGTCAATAGCGATTCATTCTATGAAAAAATAACGAGATTCTATTTGGCATGAGGCATACACAACCATTCATTCTAAGTTTTTTCTTTGTTTTCATTTCATCATATATCAAAGTGACTGATTTTTCTTTCGAAAACTAATTATCGTCGACCGTTAACATTTTTTTTCTCAATTGTTTTTTTTTGCAATTTTCTTTTCTTTTAACAATTTCTTCGTAGTTTACAACGTATAAAAATAAAAGGATAAATAAAAATATCGTTTTGCTCTCGATAAAAAAACCTAACATTATAATTATGTAAACTTTTTTCTCGTCTAAGTTCTTCGCTCTCTTTCTCTCCGTTTAATTAAGTCTTACAAACAACTCGCACTAAACTCTTACTCGCGTCGTTTTATTTTCTTTCGCTGTCTGAAGTATAAGAAAGCTATTTTTTTTTGTACACATTTTCATGATTTATATTATAGAAAACTATATCTCGGTAAAAATCAGTCCGTGAAATGCTTTGCAGCTGTGTTTGTGTGAATAGATTGCATTTCTCTAATTTTTGTCTATAAGTCATTCTTTCTCAAAACAGAAAATCATTAAAGTCTGCGAGGCGTAAAAAGAAATTTTCACTTCATGTATTCATTGAATTCTGTGTATATGTACAAGCTCTCGAAAACTGCAATCTCGCGAGAAATCGGAACAGAATTAAAGTAAAAAACCGACATTATTTTGTCTTTACTAAAAAAGTACTATCTCCTCTACCACAATCAACAAGGAAAAAATGCAAAATCCAAAACTAGAAGTTGCAGCGCGAGCCAAGCTATATTCAACAAAAAATGCATCAACTTTGTGCAGTAGTGTTCCGTTTCATATCTTTATATGAAAACCAAAGGGAAAAAAAACAAATTTGTGCAATCATGGAACGAAAAGAAAATGTAAGCAGTGTAACAACTGCTGAACTAAAAAAACACGATTTATCTTGGATTTTCTCATGTAGGAGAGAAGTCGAGGAAAAACAAAACGAATGCAAGAAAACGTGTCTAAATCGTAGTAAAAAACTATATACTAATATTCGATATATATATGTGTGTGTGTATACGAGTGTGAAAAAGGAAGCACGTAAGTGGAAGGCGTAAAACTGAACTGCGCAAGAATCGTCTCTAGTGGGTGTCCTAAACTATTTTGCTATATTTTACGTAATTTTTGCGCCGTCTATTTTTCATTTCTGTATAAGCGCGGAGCGAAAAACATCGAAAATCAATGCACAAATAATCTTTGTCTCGGTGCATCTAGGTTTCGTACTAATCGTCTCCCGTCTATTAAATGGCTATATCATCGTTATTTTATTATTAATTTTTTTTAGCAGGTACATTTTGCACTCTTCTGAAGTAGAGGCGACTAAAAGCGGCATCACCGACTCTCTATTTTAATTTCCCCCCGTCGTACAATTCTCCATTGCCTGAGCTAAAAATTTCTCAAAGGGAAGATCGCCCTCTGTTCAACTATATATTCACTTATACCCTAGCACTCGTTTGACTCTCGCATACTCTCTTTTTTTTTAAAAACACGCATAAAACGGCGCCCGCATACGCGGATTAAAACCGGAACCTGGCGGCTGCAGAGTATCTTAAAAAAAAACGTAGTAAAAGACCGTGTGTATATACGTGTATGGATGTGTGTATATAATCGACGGAAAAGATTCGACTCGTTCGTTCGTTCCTTTCCGCTCATAAAAAACGGGAAACTACCGGCGAATACGGGATGAGCTGGTATTCGTCTTTTTTTTTGGCACCAGAATAATTCTTTTTTTTTCGACAATTTTTCTTTCTTTCGTGGAAAATGGAAGAGCTGCGCTCAAGGCACTTGTCTTTCGGAAAATATATGAAAATAGCTTCACTATTTTTGTTATCACACAATCAACGAATTTCTACATCGATAAAAAACTACGCAAGTATATAAATGCAAACTCAATGGTTTTTATTTCATGTTATATGCACCGTCTTATACAACTAGATTTCACTGTGTAGCGCAGCTCATCGAACTCTATATTCAACTTCATTCGAATTTCGTTGTTCAAATAATCTTACCGATACTCGCCGATACTACTACTCTTTGAAAGAAAGAGTCAGTTGCAATGTTTGTATAAGTTTGTAAAAAAATAATGATTATCGAGTGAAGAGAAACGCTAATCTCATCTCGCGCGTCATTTTTATATTTTCTCACATTCGCATCCTTTTCTCGTATCGTGGCCGCGGCCTCATTCACGAGTCCCGTCCTTTATTCGTTCATCGCGAAACCATCGTGCTTCCGGCCAAAATTTCCTGTACGTATCCTTTCTTTTTACGTTTCGTTTCCTCCGCACGTTTCCTTCTGCGACAGCATTATTTTTTTTATCGCTCGACCAATTTTTTTTTCCTTTTTACTTTAAACTTGTATACGCGCGTCGTCTTTTTAGCTTCACTCTATTTTTATACTACTATTTTACGTGTCTTGTCTCGGTAGTTCCCTTGGGCTTCTTTGACCTGTCAACTCTGCGAAAATTCAGTAAAAACGAATACTGTAACCTAGAAACGTAATGAACACATTGTTTTCCTTTTTTCCTCCACTTGTTATTACACCCTTTCGTCTCATTCTCTCGCACTCAGACTCGGTAATTCTTTCACTCTCACTCTCACGCCTATTTTTAACACTCTTCCCCCTTTTGCTCGTACCTTTTTTTTTGCTCCTAGCACATCCCGCCCCTTTTTTAGTCTTCTAAATGTACAGTATATAATGAACGCACACTCACGAAAAACAAAAACTACACGCATTCTCTTTCTCACGCGATTAATAGGGTTTTTGCAATTATATTCGCTCGCGAACACTTTATAATTTTTTTAATCGTAATTTATATCTTATCAAGCATAAAAATGCATAGCACAAATCCTGTATATGCTTCGTTATAATAATGTTTTCTTTTCCTGCGCATAATAATAATGATCGAATAGTCACACAATAACTTTCCGAACTTTACTGCCAAAACTCTAATTGTAGAAGCGTATAATTTTTTTGTAATAAGGAGTTTTCTTAAAAGAAAAACGCCGACGAGACGGACATGATAACTGTTAACAATATTATAGTAATAATAATAATAAAAATAATAGCAATAATAATAATATTAATAATAATGATAATAATTAATATAGTAATAGTGATATAAATGATTTCAATATAAGGGTATATGCATTTATCTCACTATAATCAATTTCTTTTTCCTCTCGCACATTTCTAAATCTATATTCTCATAGATTTTTTATATATATAATATATATATAATATGTGTATTTATATATAAACTTATATATATATTAATTTTTATGTACAACCGATAAACGCAGTAGAAAGAAAAACTCGCGCGAGCCCAAAAAAGCGCTCATTTTAGTCGTTTATCATTATTTATTTCACTGAGGAGAGGAAAAAAGAAAGTGCTTCACAAAAGAAAAAGTTTTGGAGCTTCTTAGCGAGTCGGGCTATGTAGCGTTCGTTGAAGAGAAATACAGTATGAGCTAAGGCTCACATAGCTTTTCGCGTTCGATGGATGGCGTATCCATGTCTGACTGAAAATTGTTTCGACTATTTTTCTTTCGCTATTCCATTTTTCCTAAACGGTATGAGAACCGGGGTAGTGTATGTGCTTCGAAAATCCTACAGCCCTGCTGCATTCTAACACATCGTTGCTGGGCTTCAACGAGAGAGTAAGAACGAAAGAAAAGAAAATTTTAATTTCTTGCTAAGTTCCAAGAGAAAAAACAAAAGGACATGTAAAAAATGTCATCTATATATATAATATATATCCATATATTTTACTATATAATTTATCTACAGATAACTCCCGTTCAAGTGTCTGCGCGCGCGCGCGCGTCTGGGTGTCTATCGTGTGCTTCGCGTTTCCATATATATTGTATACCCGCGAGTCGCACCTATTATGGATGTCGCTGGTTCTTACCACTAAAAGTAACAAACTTTTTTTCAATTAGCAATTAATAAACCGTATATAATAGTTTTAATGATAATAATCGATATAGTTGTAATAATAGCAATGATAATATAATAATAATAATTATGCTTCTTTAGTAAATATGTATCACTTTTCACACAAGCGTGTCACGCGCGAGACGCGTTTCGTTTCTGTCGGGCATATATAGTATGTATATATTAGCATCAGCATTATTATAGCGTATCAAAAAAATAGAGAATTACTCGATGGAGGAAAAGAGCTCGCGCGATGTGTGTCCTTCTCCTCCTACGCTCCAAAACGCGTCTCTCGCTTGTTATTATAATATTCTTATATATATCATTTTGTACATTGAACTATATATATATCCTCGTACATATATATGCATCATATCGTATAAAAAATGGGGAAAAATCAGCGTGCATGCAGTATATATATATGTATATAATATAGTCGCGCACTTTTTCCTGGATAGTCAGGGAGTAGTCGTCGCTTATTCAAAGAAAACAAAAACTTGTCCACGCGCATACACAGACACGAGCGGTCCAGCCGCATGAAAAATCGGTCCCTTTTAGAGTTCACTCATTTCTCTCTCTTCTCTCAATCTCTCTCTCTCTTTCTACTTATCTCCTCATCGTTCCCGAGGAAATAAATAAATTCCGCCTGAGCTGAGTGAGCTGTGCCCGGAGTCTCTCCTGTTTCCTCTTGAGCTCGTTGACCTTGGCCTCGTTTATCCTGTCGACATCGGACAGCCTATAGCAGTAGGAGGCCGCCTGCCTGAGTATCGCCACCTTGGGTGCCTTCTCCTTAGCCTCGACTTCGGGAACCAGGACGCGCAGGTCCTCGAATGCGTTCCTCAGCTCTATCCGCCTCTGTCGTTCCATATTGTTGTGGAGACTCCTCTTCTCGGTGTCAGGCTCGTCGTCCGACGAGCTTCTCGACGACGAGGCGAGACTGCTGTTGTTGGTCTTGATCGGAGAAGCAATCGGCGATGACTTGGGCTGTTTCTGAGGCGAACTGCGTCTCTGGTAGGCCCGATGGTGTTTCGCCTTTTTCGCAGTGGAAGCCTTCGTCGTCGTAGTCGTTGCTGCTGCATTTTCGAGCTGGCGTTTTCGGGAAGCCGGATTCGTAGGTGGTCGACCACGTGGCCGAGGTGTCGTCGTTGGTATCGTCACCGGTGGTATGCTGTTGGTATTCGTCGTGGTGTTGACATTTGCATTTTTGTTGCTGTGATTTCTCTCCTTGAAAGCAGTGTTGACTGTGTGCTGCAAGTGTTGCTGGTCAACGGGACTTGGATAAGTTGGCAGGGACGATGCGATGGCCGTGGTCGTTGCTCGGGTCGGTTTCTCGTACGACACGACGTCGATCTCCTCCTCTGTAACAGCGAGAAAAGAAAAACGAAAGCTTGAGTATTGTGTCATTATTATATCATACATAATCACTAGGTATATGGAAATTACTAAACACGTGCGAGGGTGAATTCATAATCGCGTTTCCGCGTTCTGTCCCCCCTTCATATCGACCTTGGAATTTCTCTCTCTCTTCCCCCCTCGCGCCACGTGGACTCTGCGGGTGCGTTTTACGAGCGACTTTTACGAGTATGTATAGATATATAGTATAAGCACGAGACTCAAAGTTGCGCGCACTTAGCGCCATTAGATGCGCAGTAGGGGTAGTGTCGGATTACTCGCACAGCTTCTATAGCCAAGGATGTGTCAAAATCTCGATGAGTCACAGCAGCAGCAGACAAAGTCTCTGTCTCTCTTTATTATATCTGCGCGCAAATTTTATTGTCAACTCGCGGCGCCGGCTTACGAAATCGACTTAAAAGGCAGCGGAACGAGGAAGAAACTGTCAGTGCGAGAATAGAGCAAAGCTTCTGGCCGAGAGCCACGGGGAAAGGCGCGAAATGGGCTAAAGATAGCCGGCCTCATCCTGGAATCTTTCTCTCTCTCTCTCTCTCTGGTTTACTAGACAGAGCTGAGAGAGTATTATATACAGAGCTTTTTCCTTATGGGTACACCACCGACTGACGTCATTGGCAATCTCGAGGTTTTTAAATTGAACGCACGGATGCGTGGAGAACAGCATCGGAGCAGGTGTGGGAAGAGATAAGGCTAGATTGATTGCGAAACGATGCGTTTTTTTCCGGCTGGATGATTATTGGATTATTTAGAGTACTGCGGAATTGAAAGGAAGAAATTACGTTACTTGAGTAAGTCCTGCAAGCAAATGACATACGCCTACGCGTTGTTATCTATATACCGATGGCTAATTCGAGGGCTAATTAATGCATCATTCCGGAGGGGAAAAAAAGAAAATTCGTCATTTCGAGGGCAGTGGCACGCGTTATTACCGTTGGGGGAGAAATTGACAACGTATTCAAGCGGCACGTGCGGACACAAAGGAAAACTCTCTCTCCTTCTTTCTTTAGGGGATGGCACCACCAGACAACAAAGGTCGAGCTTCTATACTTTCCAAAAACTCACCGAGATCAAACGAAAAAAAAAATTACAAAAAAGAAAATTAAAAAAAGAACTGGAGGAACGAATAAAGTAACTAGGATAGTGACGCCCCTCCACTAAACTACTAAGCTACGAGAGAAAAAGTCGCGGTGGTGGGGCAGCGCCGCCGCACGTGCTGTCGCGTAAGAGCGACCTTGGGGGGTCAGTGAGCTCTTCTCTGTCTCTCTCTTTCTCTCTCTCTAGCATTAGCTACTACTGCTAGTACTACTACTAAGCGCGCATGTGACGGGGCGTCGGCCGCGCGATCGAAGTTGCTGCTGGCGCGCTATCTCTCAAGGGGAGAGAAAAGGGCGCCGCAGACAAGAAGGGCTGTGCTCCTATACAGGGGCAAAGACTCCTTTATCCTTCTGACATTGAACTTGCCGAATTTTCCCGGGACGCGTCTGCGTTTTTTTCTCTCTCTTTCGTTTCTTATAAAATCGTATAAGTATTACGTAATCGCAGATCACTATACCAAGTTTCACCATCGTTTAAAAATCCCTCTCTACAGGACACCATGACGAAGGAAGACTTATATCATTTAATTTTCACGCGACCGTACTGTATATTACATAGAGGCGAAACGCGTTGTCAGTATTATATATCTCGGATTTCAGCGGCAAAGTTCATGGGTTTCCGGTCATTAGCGAAATCGGCCGCCGCCGACGTCTGACCTATCTCTAGGAATAGATATACTATGCGAGAGGTGCAGTGCGTGTGTACTGCATATATGTAGTGCCTTGTCGTCTAGCCGCCGGCCGGCGCCGAATATAGCGCGTGGGTGACTTATAAGCGTGGGCGCGAGAGAGTGAACGGCGCGCGTCATATATACATATACAGTACACCTATATGCTGCAGCTGCTGCACCTACTTCCTCTTCAAAGGAATGATCTACTCGTAAATCAATACAGTATAGTAGCGAAGAATCTTAATCGAACGCAGAGTGTGATAAGGAGTGTCGCGCATACTTGATTGTGTAATTAATAAAAACAGCTTATATTCCGAATATAAATAATTTATTAAACGGGTTGAACGGCGACGATTTGATACGCGCCTTTCCTCACTGCGAAACTTTCACGCATATCGCGCGCTGATGCAGACACACACACAAAGGGACGCGTGGGCCTCGGCGATTTATGGCGACCAGGAAGAGAGCAGCGGCAGTGTGGCCTGCCTGTCTCGTGAGTCACGAATTGAGGGACTGCTATGCCCTTTTTATCTCTCTCTCTCTCGGCAATTGGCCCGAATTGAATTTGCAGTCGGTCGTTTTACTTTTTGGAATTATTATTAGTCGCCGCCGCCGCCTCGCGATTGAATTACAATATATATGTATAATAAAGCGCGATGAAAAAGTTTCTCACAGACACTTTTACGAGCTGAATTATTTTTTATGCACCCATTCGTCAAGCCGCTTGCGTCATCTCAATATAATATAATCGTCTCGTATGGGAATTAAAAAGATTCTCATGTCGCTTCGATAAATCGGGGGGGTTACACACACTCGTATACGTACTTTGTAAGTGAACAAAAAAGGGGAATTTATAGTATCCACTCTCTGAGTCACGGAAAAACGCCAATTGTCGCTGATTCAACAACCGGAGACTCTTACACGCAAACTTGAAGTAAAAAAAAAAAAAAAAACAAGTTCACGGTGAGTTGTAATATGCATCATCTCGGACACACAAAGCTCGACTATAGATCGTGTTTCGCCGCCGCGATATAAATTCTTCTTTAATTATAAAACCTTTCAGTACACACACACATACACACACACAGCAGCAGCCGTCTGCCATACTCTCTCGCATTCAATAAATTATACTATAAAACATCTCGCGAAAAAAAGTCTCTCTCTCTCGCGAGACAAAGCAAAATTTCGGCGGACCCCTCCCCCCGCGAATATCTCCTCTCACTCTCTCTACTCTGCAACGACAACAAGAAAGGCCCTGGTGCTCTCCTTTCACGCGTATAAAGACGAGGGGTGAGGTGAAGCAGCCCCCGAAGAAAAGAAGGGAGAAAGAAACCTGGTCCCGAAGGGACCAGACATTGTACGGCCCCGAGAGCTAGTGGTACCTTAAAAAAGAACAAAGGAAGAGCGCGCCGCTGTTGCTTTTCTTTCCCTTGCTATACTATATACTCTCTATTTTATTTTTCCCCGCGTGTATGTACGTACGAAGGCCCCGCGAGCAACAGTTTGCAGCGGTAGTAGCGTGTGAATGTGTAGATTCTTTTTCCGGGGATGAAGTTTTCTGCGGTGTCTGGCTGTCTGTTGTAACCCTAGATCATGGGAAAGCTATCGCGAGATAAGGAATGAGAAGAAAAAAAAATAATAGATCTTAGTGTAGTATATAAGTTTGATCCAATTTTAGATCGACTGGTTCGTTGAACTACACGTGTGTGGTGGCAGAGCTAGTCTGGAATGTGTGTGTGCCCGACGGGCTTGAAAAGAAAAAAGAGAAGGTCCGAATTGACATTGAGGAAGAACCGGCAATCGACAAGGTTGAAACTGTGTGTGTGTGTATAATATAATATAACGTTAGGTATACTAGCGCGCTTGCGTAAGGCAATTTCGCGGCTTTATGTAAATCGCGAAACATTCCTCTAACGAGTTTCGCGAAAGTTTGCCCGAGGCTAAGGCCATAAATAGAGAGAGAGAGAGAGAGAGAAACTTATATAGCGAAGCATAGGTATACTTCACTCTTTTCATCGTCGAAAACGAGCCGCTTTTCTTCATTGAATGATAAGCCGTAAAGGGAGAGAGAGAGAGAGAGAGAGAGAGAGAGAGAGAGAGAGAGAGAGAGAGAGAGAGAGAGAAAGACTACTCATATATACGAGAGAGGCTTATAATTCGAGCGGCGGAAGTCGACGTCATTAAACGCTTAATATACATATATACACCCTATCCCCCGAGAGAAGCTCGAGTTCGCGCGCGTAGACGCTGACCGATGCGAAAAGAAGCTTATCATCCGAGACACAGAGAGAGTTTGAGAAAAAACGTATGAATGAATGAAATGAAAAATTCAAAATAATAACATGAAAAATTCTTTAGCCATATGGTGACTCGTATTATTACGTTCGAGTTACACCTCCGCGCGTGCATAATCCGGTATCAAAACAAAAACACGAAGAAGAAGAAGAAGCTCATCGAAGAGAATAATAATAATAAAAAAGTGCATCGCTCTCGAGATTCCGGTGCATTGTGTGGGTGTGGGGGACGTTTTCGAGGTCACCGGCGCATCTCCACACACGATGATGACGCAATTCATTCATTCGGTCATTCATTACATTCGCGAACGACGAGTGTGAACGTTTTATAGTATATATAACAAATCCAGCAGTGTGTATGACAGCGATAACCGTCAGGTGGAACGAGCTTCGTCATCATGTGTACATACACTCCTCTTTAAAAAAAAAACACAAGATTTGTTGATAAACAAAGATAAAATTGGCACTTAAATTTTTTCAAAAATCGAGTTTCTAGTTAACAAGCGAGCACACATTCTTCCGAGAAACGTCGCTTGTGGTATAATAAAGTCGAGTGAGTGTGTACGGTACCGTATAGTGGGGAGAATTTTCCGCGAGGAAAATTTGCGTCATTATACACTCCTGGGAAATACGTGAGTTGATATAACTAGCTGATTTGCATGTACGCACGTATTATTAAAAATAGAAA
Source organism: Cecidostiba fungosa (assembly GCA_900474305.1). NCBI lineage: Eukaryota > Metazoa > Arthropoda > Insecta > Hymenoptera > Pteromalidae > Cecidostiba > Cecidostiba fungosa. The sequence goes on from UCOJ01000687.1 coordinate 10,919, forward strand.
ATTTTCGACTCGTCTATACCATGTGTAGTATTATACAGTGTAAAAAGCGATACAGCTCACCATCACGTTTCTTTACGCATGACGACGACGACGATGTGAAAACAGGCCATATGCGTGCGAAAAATCGCGGCAATTGTAGCTTCAAGGCACAACGGACTGCTTATCTGTTCCGACTATACGTGATTGTGCTCGCAGAAAGTGTAACGCGTCCGATATATATTAAAATCTCTCTGCCATATAATTCCTACGAAGCTAACGTAAGCGCTATTTAACTCGTCCCTCCCACACGAGATAAAGAGTTTCTTCCCAAAGTTCAGGTGTATACATTAAAATGGAAAGCAATTTAAAAATACCGCGCTAGCTCATCGTCACTCTATGCAACGGCATGACTCTATTCCATGAGTCACATAAGAATCATCGTCGTCGTCTGTGAATCTGCAGCTTATTCAGCAATATGGAACAACCGGCGCCAAAAATCTACGGATAAAAAGGGCACCGCACATTCCATACTCGGCGCGCGCGAGAGCATTTAAACTCTATCCCACGCCGGCCGGCAGCAATGACGTCATAGCGCGCCGGCGCGTGACCTTCGACAGCCCGCGCTTTTTCGAGGCGCATGCGCGCCCCGCGAACTTCTTATCTCTTCCTTTCGCTCGTTCCACACGCGCGCGTAATATACCATCAGTGAGGCTCTATCTTACTTCGTCTTTTTTTTTTGTTACTCTGTCTTCGGATAGTATATAGTTTTTTTGCCGAGTTTATCGTGCTCACGTACTTGCACGTGGATCGTATAGTATAGTGTAGTACACGTCGCGAGGAAAATTGAGTTACGTAAGTAGTGAGAAAGAGGCGGGAGAGATTTGAATTTCAAAATTCTAGAGCTTTGTGTGTGATTCCGGAATTTTTACGACGATAGCGCGTGGAGTAATTATCGAGTGTTAAATAAATGCTGTGTGTTTTTGCAAATCCGGGAAATCCTGAGGGTTTCCCTGTTTGTTATTGCTTATCTTAACCGCCACGTTCTTTCCTCAACCGACAACGACGACGTTTAGAATGTATAACGAACTAGGAAAAAAATTAGCAACTAATGCGAATTTCCTCTTATATTCCTAGCTCGTTAAATCTCTCGGAGTATTAGAATGATCCTCCGCACAAACCCGTACCGAAAAATTTCGTAACTAAGCCAGAGGCAGCGATAACCAAGAGCCGCAGATAGATCCACACGCGCGTATTTTGACGTCCCTTATCTTTCCCACTGGCCTGCATTCGATTGCATTACAATCGAGCTTCGTATACAGTTGCGCAACGACGACGGCGGCGGCGGCGGCAGCTCATGAATGGGCTTTGAACGATGGGCCTCTGTCTCTCTTGAGATTATCGAACCTTGAGGCAATTATGTAGTAAGTTACGCGCTCGTACATCCCATTCATTCGCAGAACTGGTACACACATACACAGACACAGTATCTTTCACTCTTTCTTTCTTCCTCTTCCCGCTTCATCGGAGATTCGTTCGTTCCCTCGCGCGCGCGAGCATTGCCGACAAAGAACTGGACCTTTAAACCGCGCTATTATCAATCACGAGAGAGAAGACGCCATCAGTGGTACGGGCATCCGCTGTGCTTAATTCGAGGGAGAAGCTAACGAATCAGTTAGTCATCTTCGCAGAAAGCCGTCTGTCAAAAAATCAACGAGATGCGGGCTGGCGAAATGCAAAATTACTTTTTCGCTGATTCATACAGTAGAGTCTCTCGCGTGCAGCCAAAGACACAAGAGGGGCCTGTATTAGTTGCGTAAGATCGAATATAAAAATAAAAAAAAATGTATAGTGTACAGAAAAATGAAATACACGAAGCGCAGTGGTATAATCGTTCCCAACCGCTATACCGAACTCGGCCATTAGAACAAAGCTCGTTCCATAAATAAAACAGCAATCTGCAACGCGGATCGTCGTCGTAGTCGTCGTATTGTCGCGCGAGTTATACAATGTCGTCGTGAAGAGGAAGCGCATAATTTTCCATAAACACCGCAGCGCCGCTGATTTTCTAGGCCGATTTTTACCTGGCGATTATTAAAATACAATTATATATAGAAAGAGTAAAAAAATAAAACAACTAAATATACATCACACACACAAGTGAGAGTAGTATTATAGTTCAGAGAGCGAACAATAGAGCGGGGGGACACAAAGAGCGCGAAAGACGAGCGACGCCGAGTGCATTATATTGCGAATGATTGCGGTGTTAGAGGAGAAAGATACAGGGCAACACAGTAGGCGGCCGGTGACACTTTGCGATGTCACCGTATGGCGCAAGCAGCGAACATATACATACAAAGTGTCTCTCCCTCTCTCTCTCTCACGTGACTCTTTAAATGTCGCGATAGAAAACAGCACCTCTATATAGAACGACGACAAATTAAACGAAACGTATATACATATCCTTAGTATCTACAGCTCGTATAACGTAGATAAGAGAGGGAACGTTCTCTCTCTCTCTCTTTCTCTCTTGCTTTCCAGCCAGGGAAAAACCGGAATGCGCCGGCTCGATTATTTTTTCCGCAGGAGAGGAGGCTCGCTTGCATACCGAATTGCAATCGCATTCCTTGCGCGGTGTGTACCGTTATGAAGTCGAGTACGGGCTTTAACCTTTTTTTCTGTCTCTCTCTCTGTTTTCGTTTTTCATCGGAGGCGTTATGAAATATTAATAGGCGCGTTGATCGACGTGTGTTTATTTATTTTTTGCGACGAGAGTTACTATTGTATTTTTGAATGCCGACGAGTTTAATTAATGGCTACTGCTTAATTGAGTGGATATAGCCCGTTACTACTTGGACTGTGTCTTAAATATTCTCGGTACGTGTATATTGCCGTATAATTACAGCCTAGTATCGGTGTATATTATTAATAATCAAGTTTCTATCTGCAATTGGATGCAGGAAAACGCGCGCGCGTTCTCGCTTATACGACCGGTTTAACGGCGTTCTTAATCAGCCATAAAACTCGCGGCTAATACACTTTCCGCGTAAATTATAAAATCGCGCCGAAAATTTATTTGGAAATTTAGTTTCAGCCGAGGTAAGGGTAAAACGACGCATCCGAGGGACTGTAATCCCAACGAATTAATTCCAATCAATCCGTGGGAACACGGAGACACGAGTTTCGCGCGAAACAGGTTTATTCTCGTTATACCGAAATAGTCCTCCTCCACGCAGTTAATTTCAATTTGGCCGGTATAATAGTATAGTTCGTTAAAAGAGACAGCGAAAATAAACTCACCGGAATCAGAAGGCGTCTGTACTCCGAGATGCTCGAGTTTCTTGCTGCTGATGGGCTGTTGGTTGAGGTGATAGCAGTGGTCGCTCATCAGTGTGTTCCTGATTACGGTCTCCTTCGTAGACTTTTCCTGAGCCATTATCAGCTCAGCTTTTCTCCTGTCGGCTAATGGTCTGAGCGACTGATTCGTAACCTCGCCGGGCGAACTGACGGGCATCGAGACGATGTCGTCGATGTTGATCTGTTCGTGCCTGAAGACAGGCGCCTCGTCTTCCTCCTCCTCTTCGCTCTCGGTCTCGGACTCGCTGCTCTGGGGCGTCTCGGGTCTCGTCGAGTCACCGTCGCTCTCGAGATTTTTCGTCGTCGTTCGACAATTGCTCTGGTGGTAATTCGTATTCGTCGCCATACTGTTGTGACTGTGAACGTTGCTGCTCGTCAGACTGTGTGACTGGAGGTTGCTACTACTACTACTACCACCACCACACTGTTGAGGTTGACTCTGTTGCTGGAGGTTCTGGTTCTTGGGGATGAGGAGACTCCTTCCTGCCGGTATCCGCCGGTGAACGGGATTGTCCTTCTTGGCGGGATGTGTACGGTTGTGTTCTTTACTGATGCAGAGACCTGCCCACATGCAGTCGTGGTGTCTGATCTCTCGGGAAGCCTGACAGTTGAGTTTGTCGAAGTGCATCATCATCGGTACTTCGTAGTGGGCCGGTAGACTCGAAGCCTGGTTCACCTCATAGTGGAGTTCGTTCTGGTAGCGGTGATGGTAGTGGTCCAGAGGAAGGTCCAACTCGAACTTCTTCCAGATGTCATCGGACACGGTTGTGTCCGTAGCAAGGGACTCTGCCTCAAACATTATGTCTGAGTCCCACGAAACGGGTACTGGCATCCTATGCAAAAGAGAGAGAGACAGAAACGGGATTAGTTACATTGCGTGCATTGGCTTGTATAATTCGTTACTGATTTGCATTTTGATAGCTATAGGTGTGAAATATGATATGCTTGCAGGTATAACGAGCCGATTATTTACTTTTAATTGCTAATCTCGCCGACTTTCCTTCTATCAATTTAATTATATCAAGTGATTCGCTGTGATTAAGATTAAATAATCAAATGAACTTCACAGCAGAATCAAGTTCCACTATACAGACAGAAAAAGAGCCTAACACTCGCATATAGCAGAAAGAGAAAAAATTCATCATATCAACAAAGCCGACCGAAGAGAACGAGAGAGAGAAAAAAAGAAAGACAAAATAGTCGGAGTCACGCCGACGCGTCTCGCACGTGTGCGCAATAGCTGCGTCTCTCTTTCTCTCGGCGATCGATGCACCGGCCGGCCGGCGAGTTGCGACACAATGTGTAACGTCGTGTAACGGCATCGCACTGTCGCTTTAATCGAGAGAAGCTCATTACGGCGCCTGTCACTTTCGCGGTTTTTATTCTCTTTTTGACAGCAACAAAACTTTGAGGCGGGAGGTTCGAAAAAAAATTGGCAAAGTAAGCGCGAAGGCCGAGTTTCCGTGGGAATCCGAATATCCTGACGTTGCGCGAAAAGTGTATAAATATATACGTATACACTCCAGTTCTTTCTCTTTTTTGGAGTAAGGCTCATTGTGAGCCGCTCGCCCGTGAAAATGCTACTTGAGGAAAACAATGACACGTTAACCGAGGAGGGGTCCGCGGTGTACAAAGGACACAGCGAAGATGCGAGAGAGTAGTGTATACTTAAAAAGAGAAGCCCGTCCAAAATTATGAAAGCGAGTTATTAAAAATCGAAGATTCGAATATCTCTTTAAATATAATAACAGTTGTCATTGTAGGCGATGACCGACTGACACACACAGACACAAAACAATCTTCGAATCTAATATATAAAAGCTATTAAGACACGTGTGCTTTTATTTACAGGTCATCGACGGTAAATAAAAGACCGCTCTCTCTCGAGAGTATAATATAATAATCGCATCACGCGCGAATCGACCGACGAGAGTCCTTCAAGTTTTTTTGTTTACCGTCTCGAGACTCTTTTTTTGCTACAGTTTCGACAAAATGCTATAGGCGCGCGAAGAGAGTTTCGTTCGCACACGCAATTCGTTGCAAGTCAATGCTCACAGCAGAGTGGCGAATTTCAGCGTAACATCCGTAGCGGGATAATTTCAGCGAGACGACTGCAGCAGCAGTAGCAACAGTAGTATAGTAGTAGTGTAGTGGCTTTACGTAATCGATAGAGGAAGCATAAAAGTTTAATCGTCGCCGGAATATTTGGGTTACGAGGCGAGTGAAAGCGCGTCGAGATGAAAATGAAAATTCTTCTCTCTCTCGCGGCTATTGACTAAATCTTGACAAAATATATACGAGCTCCAATTTTCATTTGCGGTGGGATATATATACACGGCATTGTATAATGATACCGTGAGACTCGGACGATATTTTATTGTCGAACCGAAAAGAAGAAAAAAAAACATTCCATCACGCTGGCGTCGTTGTTTTCTAGCCGCTTGCGTAACTCTTGTGAACTTGTATTAGTGAAAACGCGCGAATTTCTCCGCGATGTTTTTGTTAATTTTGAAATTAGAACGAAAGCCTGAAGTGTATAATATACACACAAACATAATAATATCTGAATGATTGTTTCGGAGCAGCTCGGCGTGATTTCCAACTTTCTCGAATGTCATTCACGAGAAACTATTTTGTTTTCGTTGCGTCGCGACGAAGGGCAAATTTATATTCCCAAGCTTCTAACACCCATAGACACACATTCGAGACAAACACCTCTTCTATTATGAATTAAAAAAAAACAATAATAATAATAAAACGCACTAGTTCAATACTTGAAATAAAAAAAACACCCTTCGCTCGCGTGAAAAACTCAGCGTCGCGTCCTGATTCCCCGAAACATCGGCGCCCTTATGACGGACCGACAGGTTTCCCGGAATCGGAGTTGTTAAAAATAGGGAAAAAAAACAAGCCACAGTCGCCGCGAAATTTTCCCGCGAATCTCGGTGGCACGTCAGACGCACGTGCCGCGGCACCGATGTCACATTCATCTCCGACCGGCGAGTCGCGCATCGCTATATGTGTATATGTATATATATATATAAAGAGAAAGAGGAGAGAGAAGCCGGCCGCGTCGGCGGATCGATAATCGTGGAAGCAGCGGCGAGACGCCGGCGAGTTTTCGCGACGCGCCGGTTGTAAAATTTGTAAGCGCGCGTGTAAAGGGCGTTCCCGGAAATCCGAGGACCTTTTTTAACGCGGATCGACTTTTTTTTCAAAGTGTACATTATATGATGGTATACGACACTTTAGGTAAACGCGCGAATTACGATTGACAGGATTGATAATGTAGAAAAAGCTCTTACCTTGAAAACATATAAACACTTTGAGCTGAAGACTGCTGCGTATACAATCGTCGAGGAAGCTTCTTCTCTACGCGTCACTCACTTTTCACACGTAGTAAAACGAAATGATCTGTGTCCAGAAAATTATATCTCTCCCCCGTCAAGCAGAGGAGGAATATACAGCGCGTAAGAGTAGAAGCGCGGGAGCCGGCTGTATATATAATATATCTATAGCACACACAGTCCCTTCTTTATAGCTTCTTTCTTTTGTTATTTCTCTTGCGATGCTCCGCACTGCAGACACACAATTCGCGCGCGCGCTCGCGTGCGAAAATCCGAAGCTGTATATTATATACTTGTTTATACTGTATATCAAGCGCACGTCGTCAAAGTTCTACCGAAACAGGAACACTGAAGAAGCTGACAACTACAGGACCATCCACCACTTCTCGTCGATCGTCGTCGCGAACTGATCATTCTCTTCATATGACACTCGTTGTCTTCTCAATATATTAAATTATAATATATATATATTTCAACTAAATGCGCAGAGGAAAGAGAGAGATGAAGTGAAAAGACGACACTACTGCAAAGAAGCCACCGGCGCGTACGAAGTGCGCTTTCTGCGCGACTGCGAGAGCTGACCGGGCAACAGGCTGCTAGCAGAGCGCGCTTTAGGGCCGATTAAAGGCGACTGAACTGCTGCCGGAGAGTTCGGAGAGCCGCTGCTTCCATCTTCTTCCACTACTACCTAGTCTGGCGCGCCGCCGCCGCCGCCGCCGCCGCTTGGAAGAGAGATGGAGCGATGCCGGCGCCAGGCCCGTACGTACACTCTCGAGGGGGCGAATGCTCGTACAGGCTCTCTCTCTCTCTCCCCTCTCTTTCGCCTCTTCCCTCTCCTATAACGCCCTCTATACAGGAGAGAGAAAGAGAGTCCCCCTACCTACCCTATATGTGTGTGTGTATGTGTGTGTATAGTGATGCTGAGAGAGGAGGGAGATGCTGTGGCGGCTCTTTTTTTCGCGCACCTTGCGCGCTTCGTCGCCTTTTCGGATTGATTTGCCCTTTATTTTTCGTTGATTCGAAAGAGTGCGGTTTTTCGGGAGTGCGGTATATGAAGTGCACAGTGCAAAGGATGCTGATGCTGCTGCAGCTTCGTTAAAGAAGTAAGTATCCTAGTGCCATGTTGATTTTTCGACTGTGTTTGTATATGCTTCTGAGAAACTCGGTATAATCTTTTTCCTCAAACTCCGGCGACGTTTGTTATGACCGGCACTTATAACTTTACGGACTTGATTTTATTCGCAATTCGATCGATCGCCACAGACTGAATGAAAGAATACCGTGTATTGTGTCGCGCTGAGCACAGCGGAATTCCACAACGAAAAATGACGCAGAATCGAAGAGGAGACGAGGCGAAAGTAGAGTAAACGAAAAACTCTGCGCACAGCGCATTTTTTCCCCTCGACTCTCCTATATACACGCTCGAGCAGGTAACCGAAGACCTGCAGCGAGAGTGAAATTTCGCAAACTGCAAGCGTACACACACACACACACACACACACACAGACATACACTTGTATGTATATGACTGTATATACTACTTATACTTGTACACTGATGGTCGTCGCGCTTCGTTGATAAAAAGACCTTGAGAATATAACGTCTCGAAGAGAGGAGACGCCACGAGGAAAAAAAAGGGGGCGAAAAGGAGACACGCGCTGCGAGAGCTGCGCCGGACGTCCGTAATAACGCGAGTATAATGACAGGTGCGCGCATGTCAGCATTGCTTGTAATCCGTGCGTATATTAATTTGAACTTTTACGAGTTTTCGATCGGGAATCGCGAAAAACTGTATATATAGACGGAAACGTCGAAACCGCGCGTGCGATCTGCGCAGAATGTGGTTCCATTTCCTGTTGTTTTTTTTTGTCCTTCTTCCTCGATGATATTATGGACTGTTCTCAGTCCATCGATTCTTATTTGTATGCGTCTGCAGCTTCTTTGCGAACCGTTGAATTTATGTCGTGGAAGAATATATACATTGATGCGCTTTGCAAATTGGATCTCGACGCAGAAAAGACCTTGCGTGTGCAGGATAGGCTATATTATATGCATCTGAGAGATTTATTAATCGTAAACGACGGCGATAAGTGATTTATTAGCGCCGCACGGAATAAAAAGAGATAAAAAAAATATAATCCAATTAATTATATATACGCTGGGTATTTACTTTCTAGTTCGTAAAATATATATAAGTATAAGCTGATGCGTAAATCATCCGCGCGCGCGTTACGAAAATTTTCTGCCGCACAATCGATAAAGCAATGAAAAGTCTCCCGTGTATGGGGTATAATAAAATCGTAAAAATCGTAAACTGGCAATAGCGACGCGTGTAAGTAAGCATCGCGCGCGACAGTGTATCGCAAAAACATTGTCGCCGTCTCGGACAAAAACGTTATATCACCTTTTCGGCATATAAAAGAATAGAGTCGCGCTCGAACAATGGTATACTATATACATGTAGTGCAGCGGAACAGAAGATTAGCCCCACCGTAAATTCCGTCGAAAATGCGTTTTGACGAGCCTGAAAGTATACGCGACTCTCCCCTTATATTATACGTTATATATATATCTGTGTGTATGCGGTCTTTTTCTGTGCGCATCGCACGTAATGCTGTTGCGCTCTCTCCCCTGCGCTGCAACCTGTTGGAACCTGCGAACGTCTCTCGAGTTTCGAGGGATGTGTATATAGCAGCTGCAGCATTGCACTTTGACCTGAGTTTGAAAAAAAGCGCGCGACGCGGTCTTTTGTTTCGTTTTAAAATACGCGCGGCTCTCAAGATTTGCGTTACGCGCGCGCGCGATTCAAGGAAAATATTACACAAAGTGCGCTTCTGCAGTCGAGGTCCCTCTCTCTTCGAGTTATTATTATTATTATTATTACTTTTTTCCGTGTAAAACGCGTCACGCGTCGCGCGCAGTCAAAACAATTTCTCTTTATTACGGTATGAATTTCGGTTTTATCATGTATATAAGTATTATACACGCACACATTCCCCGAAGAAACAAGATATCGATACCCCGTATAGCCTTAAGACAGCGGCATTACACGAGACTCGCCGGCTTGATTTACGGTTACTCGGACACAATGACAAGCGATTAGAAGCCCTATACACACACACTCTTATATTGTTTCGCGATCAACCTGTACCATATAGACTTTACGAAAGAAGAATCAATTAGCTTATCATTTTTCCGGCGCTGCTGCTGTAGCTCTTTTTCCTCTATATCTACACGGCCAACGGATAATGACGAGCAGTAGGGAAGCGACGACGTCGGCAGAGCTCTTGTCTGTATAAGCCCTTGACACACTGAGTTGCACAAGCGCGTGTCTGTGCCACCTGTGTATTCATATTTTACGTCACGTCCGCGAGAGACGTTACACTGGCGGTAAAATCCGCGGCTTGACGCGCCTGTGTGAACGTATATATATAATGCTATACACACCGAGCTTCAGGTATATATGTAAGAGACGCGCATTCCGCAGCCAAAGGGATTCTGATTGAGCGCGACGATTGCGCGCGTTTATAAATTCTGGTTGGGATCCGCGAGGCTGATGATGGAATCCGGGGTTACGTTCGGTGTCTGGACGCGAGTCGTGTGTGTATGTGCGATTGTGGTGTAATCGACAGAGGCGTCTTAATAATTGTAATTGCATTTCTTTATCGCGACGATTTTCGCGCGGGTATTTTGAAATTGCTTCGACGGATGCGAATCGGTTTGGATTTTAAAATTACGCATAACGGAGTTGTTGGGATTTTAAAAACTGTACGACTGTATTATTACGACCGCGTGATGAGTCTGGATATAATCGCGAAGGTCGCTTCTGTTTGTTACATGGTTAAGGTAATTTTGAGTAATTTTAACTTGCGGAAAACTTGACTTTTAGATTTACTTCTAGTTTTGAATTCTCATGAATTTTCGTCTAAAAATAAACCATTGTTTATTTTCAAGCGCAGAGAGGAAGTGTTTACAACTTGAGTTATTATTTTCTTTTATAAAATTGAACAAATCATCAAAACTTAAATTTATACGTTCTAAAAGAATTTTTTTTTAATATCACACTCAACATAAGCTTCAACAAAGCCTAGACGGAATTCAAGAAATCCCAAACCCATAAACGTCAAAAAAATTTCAAATCCGTCAAAAAATCTCCATCGAAAACCGGTTCTCGAGTTTGACAGCTAACGTCAAAATAAGCCCAGGGCTCCTTCGCCCCGTCTACGCTCCTGCTCGCGCGCAAGCTACATACGCGTGTATGCGGGGAAGCCGCGCCCGAGTTTTCTCCCATAATGTCTCGGAATTTTCGATATTTACGTCGATTCAGCCTGTGAATCTTCGAAAATCGGATGAATCCACCCTAACCTCAAAATCTCCTCGATTTTCCCAAGTTGTCTTGGCGTACTTAGAGCGTCAGGAGTCAGGCTTGACAAGAACGACGGGGACTATTTGCCGGGGCGTAGGAAAAGGCGTTCGTCGGTTAGTCGACGCCGCGCTAGTTCAGCATGCGACACGGCGACGTGCCAGAGAGATGCCGGCGCGTGAATGTATATATATATATAGGTATATAGAGAGGATGTAGAGATGGCTTGAGGACGCGACGCGAAAGTTTGCGCGAACAAGAGGTGTATATGTGTATATAGATACACACTCGATGATGGGCGTATATTGGGAAATTAGATGTGGGATGAGTTTGCGGATGTATTTTTAGAAACTTGATTGGAGACTAATTTTGGAGGTAGATTTGTGTGACATGTTTTTTTTTCCAATCGTATAGAATTAACGATGATATGCGCGCGTTTTGCTGGATCCTTATATATACTTTTAGCGTTTTCTGCGAAATTTGCAAGCTTCGTTGTTTATCTTCATCGCCTTGGGAGTCGGGAAATTTGCATTGACAATTACCCTTCACTAACGAAAGGAATATCTGTAGATTTTTTTTTTCTTAAAGAACAATGTTTCGTTAAAAAATGCAAACTTGCTATGCAAATTTTGACACAAGAGATTACATGCCATTATGTACTTTCCGCGCACTCGAGTCAATTAAGGATGCAAATCAATCAAAGAAGTGCAAACAGCTGGTTATTAACACGAGTATGCAATTTCGATGTTGCCGATATAAATAATAATAAAAATTGATATGGCTACATTTCATAAAACCCACAAATAAATCCGTCTCATAAAAAATTATGCAAGCTAAATTACATTATAAGATACATTATAAGATATACATAGATTATACGACAGCCGCAGTGGCGGCAAAATCAAATCCAGTGAGACGGAATTCGGCAAATCGGTAGAGACTATCGAGTCTGACAAGCCGCAAAATTAAATCGTTTAGAAGCCGCGAGAGAGAATTACGGTAGGCAGTATATTTAAGAGTCAAGTAGATAATTTTTGACAGGTCATGCTTGGCTGCACCTGTATCCCTTCGGTATATATTTATATAGCGGCGACTTTTCGGGGGTATTGTATTCGAATACGCTTCTGTGGGTTAGTGCGCGAAATCCGATCGCGCAGAATAGGAGCCACTCTTTTCGGTGAGTTTACACCCACTGCTGCTCCTTCCTTTCGTGCCGATGGTTAGCTCTTTACAAGTGCTGAGCTTAAAGGTCCAATGGCACAGCTATTTATTTTGTATTATTAAAGCTTTTCTCAAATTAAATCAAACGCGATTCGATAATGAATATAATTTTCGTCTACGACACTTTGACAACATTGTTTTTCCAAAAAAAAATGTAGATTCCCACGACATTCTCAAGAATTTCGGTATAAACAAGTATGCAAAAAAAAACCTCATAATAGCAACAAAAAGTAATCTCGAAATCGTCGAAGGAATTCAAAAACAAAACAAAATTCTGACACATTCGCTGCACGTGCTATCTCCAAAATTTGGTCACGAGTACGCGAGACAGTCTCTCACGGTCAATATCGCTCATCGAAGCGAGAGACTTTTCTTTCTCTAATATGCCGAGGGTCGTCCTCTTTGTCTATATACATATATACATTGTTCATCAGTGCGGGCGATCTTACTGTAAACAAGTCCGGATTAACAAGCTCGAGTGATGCTCGAAAAAGGACTTTTCCCCCCCACTTCTCTTCTCACCTTGGCTGTATACAGTATATATATACATTATGCTATTGTTAACGTAACCTCAGTTTCTAAATATTTTCACAGCGGTGGCACCCTGTGGTCGATTTCTTTTCGTCGAGTGCAAATATTTTCTCGCGCGAGTTTTCCCATTCAGAGGGCTGTGCAGAGGACAATGCCACGAACTTTTGTCCTTCGAAAGTGTGAATTTTCGAAGGAGTCTTCGCGATTATATATGCATATCGTCGTCGCTCGGGCGGAAAGATGAGAAATGCATTTCCAGCTGTTCACGCTTTTCTTGAACTGTCGTGTGAGTTCTCGTTATATATTGCGTAAAATTTCTCGTGTATAATTTCCTTTATTAGGCAAATTTTACTTGAACGCGGGTGAAAGCGAGCTGGGGTTGTTGCATTGTTTATATACATCGACCCGTGTATATGTCACAACATCTCAGGTTTATTACCTTCCCACGAATGGAACGTATATAATTTCAAATTCTAATTTTCTGTATACCATAAAAAAAAACTTTCCCTTTTCTCGTATAATAACACTCGAGTTTGAAAATTCAAATTCAAACAAAAGCTTCGGAGAGCAAGCTCTTCTTCGAAATAACCAGATTACAGACTTTCAGTCGCTGTTTACAGTGCGTCGTAAAAATAGTAAAAAAAAAACGAACGACAAGCTCTCTCGTGTGAGCGTGAAAAATCAGCGCGTGCAAAGACCCCTCCATATAATATGCACTTTCCTTCTCTCGTCTCGTCACACAAGTAGCCACTTACACATCAGCCGTCCCACGTCTATTGGCTCGTTTAGAGTCAAAAAAAGAAACGCGACACGTGAAAAAATACGTTTCGCTAAAAATATATATACGCGCGACTCTGACATTGGCTGAGTAATCGTCGTCGGCTCTCGAGAGAAAGGCTTTTCCACATCAGCGGTGTATATAATATACAAGATTTAAATTTGAGATTTCACTTTTTTTTTCTTTTCACCAATGCAATGGATGGATTCTTTTGTGGTTGTCGCGGAGGAAAAGACAAATCCCTCGGGGTGAGAGATATCGGGCCTCCTTTTGGAGATAGACGCAGTTCACAAGCTAGACGAACACTACTATCTGGACGTTTGATCTCAGACGGCCCGCGGGAGACTTGACGGATATACGTCCTTGCGGTGTATATATATGCCGAGAGAGACAAGAGCGTCGAAAGTACTGAGAAGCAAAGGGCAAAAAAAATCTTTTGAAAAACCGACGATCGCACGCGTTAATTACCCGATAACTCGTATACCGATTTTCCGATCCCAATCTTAATGTACCGTGATGCATTCCGCCACACACGCGAAAACACACAACAGACGGGCTATTCTCGTCGTCGACCTGCAGTTTTTTTCTCAGACTTCACGCCGTGTAAATATGTGCGAACCTTTTAAATCGAACGAGGAGAAATTCATAAGCAAACTATACACACACGCTTTATTAGCTTGAAAGGGCAAAGGAGAAAGAGAAAGAGTCGAGCCAAGAAAAATGTTGATCGAGGCGATGGATTATTCCGCGCGTGTGTGTGTGTGTGTGTGTGACAGTACCGTAACGACATTCCTGAGCCTCTATGTAAACTCTGTTACTATATAGCGAAGCTTCTCTATACATGTGTGTAAACTCGATTCGTCATTGCTCCTGTGGGTTTTTCTCTTTCTCTGCAGGCATTCTTGCGCTGACTCCTTCGCGCGTTTTGTTGTTGTTGTCTTCGATTTTTTTTTGTGTGCGAAAGATAGATTAAGAAAGTGTACAGGAAAGTCCGATTATAACGAGCTGGGATTTTTTGAACGTTCTGATGCTTCGTCAGCCAATTAGCCGATTTTTTTCGATCGGCAAACCTTGCGGCCGAAAACCTCAAACCGGTAATTCAACACAGATCGGCTTATAAAAGGGTCTTCTCGCAAACTGCCAAAGAAGCCGCAGTTCTATTATACTACATCAAGGTGCTCTGTTTCACTATGCCTATATTACACACACTAGAAGCGTTACATGCGTGGCATATATATCAGCTCTCTCGAAGCCCGTGTGATTCATAATGGATCACTCTCGGGCGCAAGGATAGGTATATACATCCTCCTCGGGGTTATCGTACATATAGCTGATGCTCGTTTACCCATCACGCTCCATATAATCTGTTATAGGTGTCGATCTCGATCCTATATAGCTATAATAGTACTCCTCCGGTTTCCTCTATATACTCGAGATGCGATCGGCAGATATATTATATATACAACGCAGGAGCCGTTACCGATCTCATGTATGTACATACATACACACGACGAAAGTGAACGAGAGATTAATGAGAGATGATAAAGGAGGTCCTTTGTAACGACGATCGACAATGTTTCTATATGCAAGATCGGTATTACAATACCGATCGACTTTTGGTCTATACCGGATGGAATGTGGTACCATATATAGCTGAATACAACGTTTTTTCCCAGCTGACTATATATCAATTTTAGTTGAGAGAGAGATCGAAAAAAAACGACGTTCGTTAGAAGAGCAAACCATGTCAGAGGCCGATATGCGCGATGGGCCTTTTTCGCGTGATGGATTTTCAGAGCTCTGCGCGCTAGATATAGTTCACATGCAATAAATTAGTCGCGCCGCGCGGAGAGAAAGTCGAGTTTTTGCCGTTATACGTTGCGCTGCCGCTGCAGCAGCAGCACAGACTACTACTGCGAATCTCTGGGCTTATAACTAACTCGTCGCGCGAGCAGCAGCACAATATGCGGGGTTTCTCGTGTCGGAATTTATTTTATATTCTCTAAACGCTCGATGAAGACATCAACGTCGGGAGAGAGTGTCGTGTAACTATATACATGTACAGTGTACACTTTGTTTATCCAAATTGAATGGAAATTATCGACTGTTTCATTGGGATGAGTTGTATGGATCGTATCAATTAATACAATCGCGAGAGATCAAGGTAAACCAGAATCGTGATCCATTTCAAAGCGTTAAGTCACTATAATCCCTCCTTCTCGCGATGTCTACCTCACCGCAAAAGGGAGATTCTCCTCTCTCCAGACGTCTGCGTCGTCGCATTACCAATGAGCCGTATTATATATGTATATACTAGCAGCGCAAGGTCAGCAGACGTCGCGGCGCACAGCCACCGGTAGTGACGTCAGCGGCGAACGTGACAAGCAGCGTCACGGATTTCCCGTCGACACGTGACGATTCTGACGGAGAAAGTTTTTTTCGTCTGGTTTGATATTTTCATTTTTGCTCGAGTACAATCGTTGGTAGTTTTCATTAGGAATATTGTGATTGAATATTTTTTTTCTATATACTGCGGTAACTTTATCGAATAAAAATCGTCGATGGTAAACTAACGAATTATTTACACTGAATGAAGGATAAGTACACTTTGAAAGTTCTAATCGAATAAAAAAATGTACACACATGCACAGAGGAAGTATAATAAGGAAGGAACGTCGAGGAGAAGAAGAATGGAGAGAAAGAAAGTACAGGCGGAAGCGGATATCGCGAGCCTCCCATTCGATATCAGCCAAGCGTACGTCTTATACACATTTAAAAAAAAAAAAAAAATTAAAAAATCACAGCCGAAAACGCCTTTTTTCTCCTCAGCGATTCGTTTCCACGATAGTGTCTGCCGTTTCTGTTTATTTTTGCGCGCGGGGGGTAATGAGATAGCCTGAGATTCGCCAAATTGCAGAGTATAAAGTTTACGTTACGTCATATACGGGCGCAGGTATATCGAGATTCGAGAACTCGTAAATTTGGTGTTTTTAAGAGGAGAAGGTTCACCCGCGCGCGCGCGCGCAGAAAAATCGTAAAGCGCTTAACTTTTACGAGTATTCCTCGTCGCCGCGGTGTAATCATTAGAACGTATATACGTATATATAAAATATACGGCGGGAAATGATATTTAATTCCTCGATTTTAGTATATTTATTAATCCCGGGAATCGTCGAATCGGCTTCCTTTGTATATTATACGATCGGTGTGTCTTTTTATTTTTTCTAATCGAATGGAAATCCTAGACGCTCGTAAAAGTGCGATTTTGCATCACAAACTTTCCACAGAGATACAAAGTATCTCTTCAGAAAACGAAAAACCTTGAAGCTAACACATCGATGATTTTTATCCCCACAAATCAATCGGCACCGCATTCACCAGATCGTTAAGCCATTGCGTCTATATAAATATAATAGGTGTCCGCAGTCTCGAGGGGGATGACACTTGGTAAAAAAAAGGCCGAAAGCTAAAAAGCGCTTTACTCAAGCATCCCGCCTTGACGATTGATATTTCCGGTGGGGCAAAACAACAATGAGGGCGCGCGCGCGTCTCGAAAGTCAAGGTCGACCTTTTCTGAAAGGTGCAGCAGAAATTCGCAAGCGATTGAAAAATACGTGTATAGAGGCTTGGGTAAACTTCCGTGGCTTTCTCTGCGGCGACATTGTCTCTTCCTTTGGAGACGCTGCTGCAATAAACTCATTTATTTAAACGGGACCGGCATCTTTTGCGTTAAAAGTGTGCGAGGTAGGGGGTTGTTCACTCTACTCTCGCCTTCGAAGGAAGTCAATTAGCTGGATTCTAATTTCACGCTCGAAAGTGTTAGGAGACGCTTCTGCTGAGTCAAACGCGCATTCTTCGGACGCGTGTGTGAAAAGTACGAGCGGAAAATTTCTTACGCAGCAAATGTGATGTAGGCGTCGTTTTTTTTTTCGAGAGAGACGTCATGTGAAATTCGAATGTGCAAAAAGTGTGAATTGGTTTACTGTTTCTAGAAATTCTTTGCTTCGGATGACTTTTCTGGGAATGGTTAGCTTTCAGCCAGGAATCAACTCGATATATTATATTGCTGAGGGATAATTATTCCATATTTTGGATAACATGTTGAGACGTTGTCAGTTTCCATCAGTCGTATTTCTTCTCTTCGGTGTTGCATATATACTAGTGGTGTAAATCTCTGAAGTATACAATACGCAAGAGTCAACAGCCGCTTTCTACTGCACACAGTGTATTGTTTGTTGTAACCCTTGTACATCAAAGCCATAAAATTCTGGAACGGATACACCACCCTAAATCTCGATCTATTTCCAAAGCCTTCCCCATAACTTTACATAATCCTGTGCCTTTCGCCAACTTCTCTTCAATCCTTCCCCGCAATAAAGCCAAAAATTTTCTCGAGCTGCAGCAGCACGGCGCCTGAGATCATAATATCCAAGGTTATAAGAACAGCCGCGCAACGCAACGCAACGCTAACGAATTTCAAATTTACAGCTGTAATAAAACCCTTTTTTATACACGCCTTTCTCTCGAAGAAAAGGATGGGGGACCTCATTCTCTTCTCTTTTTTTCGTATTTAACTTTCTCGATCGATGCGTGTACATATGCGAATCGGTTTTCCGGGAAGGAATGTATCTATACCTATAGAGTCGAGTCGGCGAATCTTTGGCAACACCGCAGAATCCATTCCTAGAATAAGCGCGAATGCCTCTATCTGCGTCGGTCCCTTTCGGGGGGCTACCGCCGACCGCCTTTGTCTCGTTCATTGAGAGGCCGACACGGTTCAGGTAGACGCCGCCGACTTTAACCTTCATCTCCTCGATTCACGGCGTCTCGGCTTACTTATATATATATGTGTATACCTATATAGGCATATAAACGTTTGTGTACGTATGGGTATATGGCCAGGGCAGAGAGAGACCCCGAGATTTCCCAATAAAATTTGGTGTACGCTCGCCCCCGATGTGGATTTGTAAAATTCTTATGAGAGAGGGACACTTCTTGATTGTTATTGCACTAGGGAGTTTTTGGGGGGTTTGTTGGAGTTCTTAATATTATTTAATGTACGTTTAGGAAATTAGAAGTTATCTTAGACCACAATCTTGTCAGAATTTGAATATGAATTTTTCATAGTATAGGTAAAAACTCACAGTATATTATTAAATCTTCATTTCTTATTCATTCGACTACAAATATACCGATTATTCAAAACCCATCACGCATTTTTACAGCTTACTGTTTTTCCAATAATCAGATATCCAATTAGAATATTCAGCAAATTTTTATCAGCCTACAATTCAATAATCACAGCGTTAAATCAAGCCAAACTAAACAAGCCTACCAAGAACCACTTACAATACAGAGCTACACCCATCTCACACACACACACACACAGAGAAAGATTCCGTTTGGTAAGCATTTTCCGCGTAGCGTCTAATTGTCCTAAGCAATCCGACAAACCTCCGAGTCTTTTCAATGCCAATTACGAATCGACAAATTGAGTCTCGGACCTTCACGAGAGCTAAAAGTCTGTTCCCGGCATCGTCAGCCTCTTGAAAGCAAACGACGCCGTCGTCGGCATCACACACACAAACACAGGCATAGACTCGGAAGTTCATAAAAGTGTCGGACCGGAGAAGCGGTGCCACTTGGAACGCTAGGATCCACTTAGAGCGTCCCTTGCTCTCTCGTGTACAAGCAGATTAAGAAACTACGTATATATAACCGACGCCGAACACGAGCCGCGTGGAAAAGTGCGCTGTACCGAGTTTTCAGCCCTTCTCTGATGGATATTATGTATTTTTTCATGCGTCTGATACACACCTATAAATCTCGTAATAATCGGTTCGATTCAGGAAGAAAAACTCGATCAGATCAGGTATATATCGGGTATAGAAAAAGAAAAATATAAGGGCCGCCTGTATTCAATATATATGAGAGATGAAAAGGGTCCGGATAGGAAACTGAGACGAAAGTAATTGCGAGACGACGCTCTATTGAGCCTATTATGCCGGAATCTCTTTCCGTGTGTGTATCGGATTGTACGAGAGAAAACCAGAACATATAGCTCGTGTATAATATGTGTCTGGATTATAATCTCACACAAAGACAATCGGGCTAGTCTTTTCATCGGATTTGTATTAAAGAAAGGGCTATGCTATACTGCGCGAAGAGTCGAGGAAAAATTCCCAGCCGTAATTATTAGTTTGCCCCATAAATCAATCGGCAGCCAAGTACAAGTTTCTTGCCTTATCAGCGCGTACAAGCGCGCCGAGATAAGATCCCGGTACACGATTTGAATTTTTTTTTTAATCGTCGTCGATATAATTCAGGAGAGGATCTCGGGCGTGATATACAAATAATCGAGTCTGTGTGAGTGTGTCACGCACAGCTGATTGCGTAAAAATGTATAATGATATAATTTTCGCTGTATATTTTGTAAATGTGCGTAGATAATGTACCAGTAGTCTGACATCATTTCAGTGGTTATGTCGTCAGTTCGTGTGATTTCCAATCGACGCGAGTTGTAAAAATCGTAATCTGTCTAATTACTCAAGAGATAGTACGATTGTCAGAAGCTTCTTTTTTTTCTCTGAATTATTCTGTACATTTTTTTGTCTTGATATGCTTCTGTGTAACGTTTTTTGTTTTGACTGTTTTTTAAAATATCGTTTTAAAAGCTGAGCAAATCGTGACTCGCGGAATGTATATAATAGATAACACACCCGCCATCATTGTGTGCTGATCTTTAAATTTTCGTCTATGACAACAGCTTGTCTCAGCTGTATTTGAGAGATTTATGTCAATGCTAATCCATTACCTAATATTGAATGAAATCAAACTATAATTTTTCCTCAATCTAATTCAGTCTTCGATCAAAAAGCCTCCAGCAACGATCAGAAACTAAGTTTTCACAACACACACACACACTTAGCAACGATAAAAAAACTTTTTCCCTCAAGAAGAAAATCGAGTCGTCCTTATAAAGCAAGGCATCGAGAGCGTCTCGCCAAACAAAAATCAAGAGTCCGTCGAACTCTTGAATTTCGCAACATGGCCCCACCGGAAACGACGCGTCGCATCTGCACAACAATGACGCAAATAAAAAGCAGGAACAAACGGGGGGACAGATACAAAAAAAGTAGGGGTTGTCAAAGAAGAAACCTGAAATATCCCGCGAGATTGTCGTCCATCTGCCCGTCTGATCATGGACCGGACAGGGGCGAGCCTTTTTTAGATTAGTATGTACGCCTTTTATATCATATACGCATATGCGCGTCTATACCTATATAAAAGTATGGAGCTATCTAAAGCTTTCGAGACTCCTCTTTCATTCGTTTGGCTTTGTTTGTTGAATAAATTTTTTTTTGTTTTCGTTATAACCTCACCGAAGCACGCCATAAATCCGCATTAAACAACGGCGACACTAAAAAGAAAAGTCCCATATTAGACCATAAATACGAACCTCGAAATCGGTGTGGGAGGGAAGAAGAGAAAAAAACGCGATATTTTCGGAGGACTCTTGGAGATATATTATTATGGGAGAAATGCTCCCAAAGAAAGTGTGGAAAGTCCGGGGGAGAGAGGACGCTACTCCGAGGGAGCGTCTATATAATATACCTCTCCACTCCGCATCGAATATGGCTGTAGGTATACAGAGAAGTAGAGACAGAGGAGCAATAAAGCGGCCGTTTAGAAGTCCTGTTGAAAATGTTTGGAAACGGATGCTACTGCCGCAAGGATTTTTAAAAATATGTGTGTGTAGTCGAAGGGAAAATTGTGAGCGACAGCTGAAGGTTGATATCGTAAAGCGAGTTTTGGAGTGAAATTGTAATGAAAATGATGTATGAAAGTTTTTACGAACTTGTAATATTGTAATTGAATTGATTAGCAAGTTACTTCCGTATGTCTAATATGGCTGTCATAAAGCAGATGTGTATAATTAATTAATCCGTCAAACTGCCTATCCCATAAGTTCAATTAAAAGACATCACGCTCCTAATAATAATTCCTATAGTTAAACACAGCCTATCGCAATTATCTAAACATTTAACTACACCCCTATAGCCTAAAAACAAGGGGAGGGAAGGTCGCGTCAGAAATAGGCGTCAACTATATACTTCCACAGCTGTTGGTTCGTTAAGTAGTCCTAGTTTACTGGGTCGCTTCTGCCACATCGGCTTTTGAAGTCAGAAGTGATATTTTGGAAAAAGGATACACGGCATTAGGAAAAGAAAGCCGAGACGAAGACAAGGAAGTCGTGACTTTTCTCAGTCTTCGTGTCTTCGCTTCAAAATGTGTCTCCAAGCTGCGGTGGCAGCTTCTCTCTCGAAAATAGACTTGTTTTGAAGATGGAAAATGGAAATTTAAACGCATACAACACGGAATACCATGTGGACACAGTCTGTGTGCCAATAATCGCTTCGTATAATAGGAGCAATTTCTATCGGACACCTGTATCTATTGATAATAAATCTATAGATATACCTATTACACATTATGTCTGCATGACCGGGGTACGGAAGTGTGGCTTATTTAATTTCTAACTTTATATGCGCGATAAAAGAATTTTAAGTACATAAGCAGCTAAATTCGATGATGTGGCCCACTCACACTTCTTTCCTGCTCAGCATATACATACCCTAATACACTATAATACAGTCTCTATATAATAAAATCGCGAATCGGACCGCGACTATTATCTCTCCGGCAATAAAAAATTCGGCAAGCTCGTGTGCGAATCTGGTATATATAAGTAGGTCGCTTACGCACGCGCGTCTTGTGGAAAAGTTGGTATAATCGCGAGCGATTGAGATAATGGAGAAATTCGCACGCTCGCCAAGTGTGATATTATTCTCTCTTTCGCTCATTCGTATATACGATATACCTTCTTCTTATCAAGCGTCTATTTTTGGAGGGTCTTTCATTCGAGCCAGTGATCGCCGATATAGTGTCTGTATGTCGCGCGTGGATTATCATTTTCGGCTGTTACGTGAGAAAGAGAGTCTCCGCGCATTTATGCAGGTGTACGAGAGCTGACGAGTTTCTTAAGAGCTATAGAAATTATTGTTTTTTTTAATTATTACTTCTTTTTCTTTTAGAGATGAGTGAGCTCAACGATTGTTTGCAGAAAAATTAAGGAAAGTCTGCACGCGCGGATTTTCGGTTTTATGGCTGTATAAAAAAAGAGGCGTTTCCTCGATTCGTCATGGAATTTTTTTCCTTAGAGCCTTCTATATATTACTTAATGATGGTGATTAATTTTTAATGAATGACTGTGTCTGCGTAAGTGAAATTAAACATAGATATCTTTTGGTTTATCGTGATTTTTTTATGCGAGACGGTTATTTACGTACCCACAGATAATCAGGGAGGAAAGTCATCTTTATAAGGACACGTCAAAATAGCAAAAAAAAAATTTGAAAAGGTATTGCATTAATAACAATAATAGTTTCCATAAATAACCGGCGTTATGTACCTAAAACCCTGCGATATGGGCACCGTTAAAATTAATTTAGAAATTTTTCAAGATCTCCTACGAGATAACCGAGTATCCATTCTGCATATCCATATTATGTAGAAGCTTTTTGCCAAAAGTCGTATAACGAAATGCTGCTGCTTCTGCTGCTGCATCGTAGCGAGTGATTTAGGTCCTATATAGCGACTGATACGGTCGCGTCGTCCAAGAGACCTTCCGGCCTTTTTTTCAGCTTAATTGGCTTTCGAGATATTCTCCGCGTTCTCGTTAAGGATTTATATGGTAATCCCATGCGCGCAGCCGCTGACCCTGATTTTTTTTCACCAAATCGGACAATGAATATTGATACGCGTCCGGTCGTCGTCTTTTGCCAGACGCTTAATTTTCGACGTGTCGATGCTTCGGTTGCCTTTGTCGGATTGAGAGGGGTTTGTGCTTATTAGCAATAAATTTTCGTTTTATTGTGGTTTCCTTCCAAGTGAATTTTGTAAGTACTGATGGCGACTGTGCACGCGCTTTGCAAATTTTTTATTTTTGTAAATTTGTATGAAACATTATTTTATTACGAATATATAACTCTGTTGGATTAGTCAAAATAGAAGTTAAAAATTAAATATCGCGCGCATCAAGACTATTAAAGCGCATATATAAGGAATACGATCGTCATTTTGAATAAATATTCCAAATTTGAATGTAGCGGCAACAAAAGTTAAACCAGCAGAGGGCGCTTTCATAGCGATCCATTGCCGTAATGGAACATTAGTAAATGACATTCTAAAAGTACGAAGACCGTTTTGAGAGTAAACATATCCCAAAATCAAGAAAAACCGTAATAAACTAATTCAAGAAAATATTAACAAAACAAATGGTAACTCTCAAGCCTATTAACAGCATGATTAACAACGTCCATATAAACATATGAGATTTCAATGCATAAAATGTGCATACCTCCTATTATTTCAAATTTCTAAGATCGAAACCCGAAATGTAGTTTTTTAGAACAAATTTTTGTGCACCACTTTATCATAATCATCATTACAGCACATCATCATCATCTAAATACTTCGCAAAGCAAATTTCTCCCATCGCATACACATCAAAATTCAATTAAGCCCCCATCGCAGGATTTCATCCCGCAGAACGAGCTTTCGGGAATCCCGAAAATAAAAAGCTCGCCGACCTTGGCCTCTGCTGCTCTTCTTCTTCTTCTTCCACCCTCTTCTCTCCCAACAGCGCAATCGGACGCTCGAATTTCGCTGCTTTTTCCTCTCCTCGCCCCTCTCACCGGGGATTCCCGCGCAGAGTTTAATTGGAAGCCCAAGCGTAGATGGTATACACAGGTATACACCTTGACACAATAAGCTGCACTTTCGGAGCCGTAAATAACACCCATATTCGGTGTGTCTTAACAAATACCTATGCACAGGAGATGCGTGTAGAATCAGTCGCTCGGGAAAATAGAAGCTAGCTTATATACCTGAGAGTTAGTGTTGAAAAATGGGCGGGGAAAATTTTATGGGGGGAATGTATATACTGGGTGGACCGGACCTAGAAAAATCCGCAACACATGATGCGGACTCTGTGACAATCTGTTGGGGTCTCAGTTTGCCCGCACGGTTTAATTGAGCCATCGTAAACAGTTTCAGAAATTTTTAAGCGTTAAATCATTATTGACGACCCCATACACGTGTGCGACACACGCCGTGGGTGCGAAGCTTAGGGACAGATTTTCGCACCCCCCGGAATGCAACGGGATTTAGTGTATACACGTCTCGAGTATATGGCTTTTACTTTTGGCTATAACAGAAATGACCTTTGCATATTGTATACAAAGAATACTTTCATAGGTATACCGACGATCGAATCGTCGAAAAAAAATCTTTAATCGAATCTCTCTTTCTCTCGGCGCGATTAGGATCAGCTTTCGCCGATTTAAAACTCGATTCGCGTGCGCCGAAAATGGAATGACGAGAGAAAAAAACGGTCTAGACGCCGGTGAGTTTGCAGGTAATGCAGGCTCGAAAAACGAGGACTGATAAAGTTGACGAGGACGTAATTGAAGGAATAAAATTATACGCGCGCGAGCGCGAGGTAAGAACTGCACGCGATGCACTTACATGTGGTATTTCGTGCGTTGTGAGTATACTTGAAGCTTTGATGACAGGGACGAGTTTTTTTATATTTATTTTTAATTAACTTCCATATGAGAGGCTGATTAACACGTTACGCCATTGTGACGTTATCGTGGCTTCGCATCGCACTGAAACGTAGGGATTATTTCATTATCGTGCTTGTTTTAAGTCAGAAGGACTTTCATCTGTACTGAAACGATTTTAATTTGAGCAATAAAGATGCATCATTATTAAAAGAGGCATATACATCGAGAATTCATTATAGAAGAATAAGAATAAACGATTTTAATATGAGCAATAAAGATGCATCATTATTAAAAGAAGCATATATACGTCGAGAATTAATTATAGAAGAATAAGCAAAACCTTTTTCCATAATCATTATCTATAACCAAACCAATTTTCTTATCGTTCGCCGACCAAATTACGTATTAAAAAAAACCTCCAACTCAGCACATAATCTCCCCTATGAAAATTAAAAATCCGCCCCTTCCCTAGTTTTTAACGCAAGTGAACAACGCGGAAACACCATCAGCTCGTGAAAAGCGTGCAGTCACGGTAATTAGCCGACTCTCGCGAACTAATAACCAAAATCGGCACTACGCACATACACACACAGAGTAACGCTATGTATATAATATAAAAAGCTTCTCGCGGTCCCTTTGTCGGACTCTCGCGCGTCCCGCCGATAAATCACGCGCACTGCTGCAGACGCTGAAAAAAAAGACGAGTCGCCCTCGGCACTTAATTAGGCCGAGCAGTGAGCGAATTAGAAATGGCAGTACACGTTATGCCAAGGGATTTTAAATTCAGAGGATGAGAGTTTACCGCTATATAGCGCGCTCGCGCGGATGTATCGCTATTCTAATTCTACGGCTATTGTGCGCGGCGCGCGCATGCGAATTTCAATTTCTGCCCTGACTATACACTCTCTTATCTCGAGATTCGAGATAGCGAGGGCTAATTAGAATGTGCTAACGATTTTCGGATATGTTTGCCGGTGTGGATTTGCATCTTAATCTTGTGTGTGTGTGTGTGTGTGTGTGTGTGTGTCTCACAGTATAAGGTCATTAGAATTTCGGTAGAGACGTAATTAAATAATGTCGATGCTGTATAATAGGCTGTTATCAGGGAGGAAGTGTGGCTGCTTAGCATTTGGTGGAGAAAGAGAAATTTTTCGGCAAGAAACAGTAATGAAGATTGTTCTTCTTCTGCAAATATACGTATACGCATTGAAAGAGAGCTGTCTGTATAATCGTTTCGTAGTAAATTGTCGTTGATTTATAGAGTCTGAATTCACAGGCAGTCCTGGCGCGGAATGAATTATTCATTCTAAACTCTCGAAAGACATGTAATTGAAGGTTACTATGTCTTTGGGAGAAGACCTTTATTCGGGGACCGTTAGTGGTCGTTCCTTCTTTTTTTGATCCCCGAATTCCTCAAAGAAGGTTTTTATATCGTTCGAAATTTAAATGAAAAGTAGAATAACGTTAGCTTTGTTATATATAGCATCGTAAACATTTAATTTATACTGTACCTAATATACACTGCACATTTGAATTACAGATCCTCAAAAAAGCGAATTTCTTTTATATAAAATCGTCCGCTCGAAAGTAGTAGCATCACGTATGGCACCGCACAGCGTAAAGTGATGCCCTCGTCGCCGCGATTACACGAGCCGATAACGTAATTGATGTACAGACATTTTTTTTTGTTCATTCCTAGCAGCGGCTCACCTTGCGGCTGTAAAACCGCGACAGATGAGACTAGACGCGCGAATAAAGGTGCTGCGTTCGCGCGGATTATACAAAATGAAAGAGAGAAAGAAAGATCGTTTCAAAATGCAAGCGGTGCCGTTCTTTGTGTGTCTATAGGTTCGAATTTCCAGACGGATTTTTTTTTGCAATTCTAATTGCCTAGAGCCAAAATCGTTAAGCTTATCGCGTGCCTCGATTACCTGTTGAACATGAATTAAGATTGAAAGTAAAGCTAGTTCTTTGTTAATATTTAAATTTGAGTTGTTATAGGTTCCCATTGAAAATTCTTGTTTTTATTAATTTATATTCAAAGTTGAGGATACAATTGATTGATTTTTTATATTCATCATCGACAGCTCTAACAATGGCCCCCCCAAATCAACGTACTAATGAAAAACCAATAAAAAAAATTTCAATTTGGTATCTGAATATTTTGAATTTGATAACAATATATTATTTGTTTAAAATACATTGCACATCCATTTTCTTTTAAAGCTCTAATATATCAAATTGGAGAGCTATGCTATAGTATGAAGATTATAGTTCTCAAATCTGCCGATAGGTGGCAAAGCTACGATTTTTTAAATCCTACAGCGTAAAGATCTTCTGTAGTGTACAAATAGTGAGTCGTTATAGTACTTCTTGATATAAGTGTGACATCATTGATTGTATACGAGCAATTTGACACCCGAGCGAAGCGAGGGTGACAAATTACTCGCACAACAAGCAGTCTTGTACCTTATATCTAACAGTATATTTCACTACAACAAGTAAATCTGAAATTCTGATCACCTGATCTGAAATTTTTGAAAATTTTTTTATGTACTAATAAAACTATTTTTAAACGTATTATTTTTGTCTCTACAATCCAATAAACTTAAATTGTAGAGTACTTTTTTAAGGAAATTTTTTAGCCTACAATGCAACAAATTTCAGATCTGGTGATCTGAATTTCAGATTTTATTTTTGTAGTGTTCGACACCACTCCTGATGGCGATGAGGCCATTTTAGCTAACGCTTGCATTCGCAAGCGTGCGTTAAAGTTGCGCTCATCACAGCTATTCTCGAAAAGGAACATGTAATCTTTTTAAATTATCAATGATACATGAAGAGTATAATGTACAGTTGAGAATAGAACAACAAACGAACAAAATAACTTTGAAATATTTGGAACGTCAGCCATGACACCTCCCATAAGAATCTACATGGGAACTGTTATGACTGACGTTCCAAATATTCAAAGTTATTTTGTCGGGCCTCATACAAAGATTTAAATAAAAATATTTTTTGAATCCATATTTCTTCAATTATCTGAATCTTCAGAGTTTGATCTGTTCGCCATACGGTAACATTATATTTCCTGAATTATTCCTTGCTCCCGTTCGACTCTGAAACTTTTTGGAACAACTTTCGCATACATTGTTCCACCTCGTCTTTCATCGACTCGATCACCTTTCCTTTTTTTATTCAATCCACAAGCAACTCCATAGCATACATGTCACCCCAAGCCAATAATTTCGCGCTCATCCCCAACCCGCATAAATCAATCATCGAGTATCTCTTTATATACACCTCGATCCCCATCATCATCGCGTCACCTGCAGCCATGTGTCTCGATTCTCGGCTTTAAATGCCCCGGAACTGCACTATACACGCGTTATTATACTGCTGTAGCAACGAGTCGCGCAACGAGCCGTGACCGGCGCATAACATTATATAACGAGCGGCTTCTTCTTCTTTCCTCCCTGTGTGCACGTGTGCGCGTTTAAAAAAAAAGAGTAGTGTATGGTGCGGTAATTGGAAAGCTTTATTAATTAGCCAATTAGAAGGATGTGTGCTGGAAAGATGGGGTTTGCGCGGTGGAGATATTGTATTGGTGTGAGTGAAGTGTATAGATTAAGCAGGTTCTTGGTGAGAAGTGCATCGCGACATTGTGGTGAGGTTATTATATCTGGATGTAGCAGGTTTATTTTCAATCTTTTGAATCCATTGATTTTTTGGTTGATATATTTTTTTAGTTAAAAACGTGATGCTCTAACTTAAAGCTGTAGTCATAGATTTGAATATTTTGATATCAGCCTTCGTTGATATCGTTCTTCTTAGAAACTTCTCCAGAGACCGTATTATTCATGAAAAACAAAACATTGATCTTTGAATAGTATAAATTACATAACCATACAACGGCCTCCTCGCATCAAAGGTATATCATCATCCATTCTATAGGTTATATAGCCGGAGCATTGAAAGAGCTAGAACCCCTTCAAGAACACCTACGCAAACAAAAATCTAACACACAAGGACGCTCCCCAGATGCAGCAGCAGCATCAAAAAAGGAAATCCTCATAATCAGTCTCCCCCAGCATAAAAGAAGTAAATTCTCTCACTCGCGTACACTCAGTTAAATTCAAATTATATACAGTCCTAGACAACAATCAACCCTTGAAATACCAAGCCTATATATACCACTGCTCTCGAAAAGCGAAAACTGTCTCTCTTTCACTATATGGAGAGAGACAGGCAAAGAAGTACGTTAACGCGATTAGATAACGAGGAAGAAAGGGATCAAAGAGCCGAAAGGAAGAGAAAGCGTTGCTCTGTCTGCTGTGTGCTGGACGATATATACCTATATACAGAGGTATACTAAGGTCGCGCGAATCGCCGGAACGAAAGAAAGAACGTGTATATAGGTATACTCTTGTATGAGTGGTAGTCATCGTCTGCCGCCACTGCTTGGGGCCCACCATGAGGCTGGTGCGAAAAAAGAAGTGGCGCGGTCCCAAGCGGCGAGGAACAGGTGCCGGTCTAGACTCTTTTATATATAGGATGCAGTCAGAAGAGAAGGAGAAAAAGAGAGAGAGAGAAAGGTTTTGAATGAGAGGAGCCGACTGGACCCGCTACAGATGCGGATATACCTGTGTGTGAGTCCTGTAGATACAGTGGAGGTTGTATGCGGTTTAGGACGTTGTCGAGATTGGATTCTTGTGAATATACGTTGTGCATTACACAATCTAAGTTAAAAATTTTTCTTTAAACAAACATTTTTAGTAATCTCGTCTACGTTCGACCATTTCCAAATTTTTTATCGACCTGTATACCCTCCAAACTGCATCAGCAGCAAAATCCAAATCTGCAAAAGAGAGAGAGAGAGAGAGAATATCCCGAAGAGGCGCGGCTAGGAACCAGTTCGGAAGGACGCACGCATTATGCCCGAAAGCCACGCATGTGTGTACACATACGCGTCTCTCTCTCTCTCTCCCCCATCGTCGAGGGGGATAAAGGATGAGGAATACAAAGAATAAGGGATAAGGGATATGCGTGTACGTATGTATATACAATAAAAAAAAGAAGGAGAGAGAGAGAGGCCGGATAAAAGGAGAGCAGCAGCAGTCTGCAAAGAAAGAAAGAAGGAAAGAAGAAGGAGGGACCCCCGAAAAAAGCGGCGCGAGTTTTCGGATCGCGCAAGACCTAGGTATATATATAGTATTATTTGTACACACTGCGGTACGCGTCGCATTATTCTGTTATATACCTATATACATGCACATATTGAATGAGTTGCAGTATGTACGTTATACGCGCAGATGAATTTCGCGTTGCACCGCTTACATTATATTATACTGTGCAGTGCCTATACTTTTTCGGCGCATCTGCCTTATGGGCGTGGATTTATACTTATAACGTGATTGCGCGCGCGCGGGCAACTGTCATTCCGCACACGCTATAATACTTACTGCTGCACCTGTGGTACTGGTTTCGAGCTCGATAAATTTATCCAATATCAATCACGATTATATACTACCTATATAAACACTTATGGCGCGTATAAACGATGTATAATACTCATTATAGCGCAGCGATCTGCGCACTTTCGAGTTTAATCGAAATATTAACACTCGAGTGCAGCCGTAAGTATACGCGTATATATAGTTACGTGTTAGCGCAGACTCGAGGGCCACCGGTTATAGCCTTTGAATTTCAGGTAGTTCAACGAGTTCGCAGCGGAAGTGATGCCGCTGCTGTGTATAAAGAATAATTTTCGTTCAATTTTTCAACGGTCGGTGTAGAAGCCGACCTGCTGTATATACAGAGATAAAGACTGTATAATATAAGTACGCTAATGCTTCCCTTCGATAACGATCCTCGTAATCGTCGGATCCTATAGGGAACTTTAGCTTTCGATTTATATCGGAAGGTGACTTTCGGCTCGTCATGTGTATTCATAATCGATGTGCATATATTTATATGTACATCGTGTGTATTCAAATCGCGAGTGATTTTAACGAAACCGCAGCGAAATGTATATATATATAAATTATACAAAAAAAACTGGTGATTCTATTATAAATATATAGTATCCGACGAATATCAACTCACCCCCGTTGTCGTCTCGTAAACAGTTCGTCTCGGAGAAAAGCTACTCCGGCGATCGACAAGAGCGATAGTACAGTCCTATATACACTTCGTGTCTGGCTGTCGTCTCGTACACTTAACCGATACTTCGTGAATTTTCATAAGCCTGATGGGAGCGTCTTTCGGGATTAGCATTTGAAACGACGCTTATGCAAGACTCTCACTCTCGTGCATATATATACACTATACCTATATATTTATACATTCTCTTCCAAGTTCGACAGAAAAAGCTGCAACAAATAACGGTTCTGCCCTTGACAATGAGCCACATAACACGACTCCTTTCTTTCTCTGTGTGTTTTTTTCTCGTGCGCACAGGCAGTTATGTCCCTTGTGATGCTTTGTTTTAATTCGTCACGCCGCAGCAGTTTCTTTTTATATGTGCATATGGTATATACTGCAGCGAAGCCGATAATTTATTCGCAAAAATTAAATTACGCTTTCGTATATAAATTAGATTGTCGCTTATTGCGAGGACTGACGTCTGCTTTATGTATATATAGGTATAAATATACTCGCTGAATGAAAGTTTCATTATATATATAGAGAGGCTTGATTAAATATGGGTTATACGGTCACGATGCAGACGAATTAAACCGAGTATGAATGCGGCTAAATTTTTCGCTGAATTTTTTAATATTCCAGTTTAGCAGTGGTTTAAAAATAAAAGTACTTGACCCATGTCTCTAATTAATATAACTTGCC
The DNA here is from genome assembly GCA_900474305.1 of Cecidostiba fungosa. NCBI lineage: Eukaryota > Metazoa > Arthropoda > Insecta > Hymenoptera > Pteromalidae > Cecidostiba > Cecidostiba fungosa. Next base: position 42,968 of record UCOJ01000687.1, read on the forward strand.
GCTCAAAACTCGCATTTTGCCACAAATTTATTAACCTATACATAAAAAACTCAACGCGTATACGTCTAATAACTTTCAAAGCCACATATACAATCTTAAAAAACACTGCTTATCCTCGTTGTCTCTTCACTTATATACAAACCCGCAGCTGACTCCTCGAGAGACTCTCGCACACAGCCGGACAATACACGCTATATATACGACAGTTTCTAAAGGGCCGGCTGCGCGAGATAAACTTTTTTTCGCTCCATTTCCCTCCCCGTATACCTCCTTTTTCTTTTCAGCTATATACATATATACCGTCGATTATTTCGCGGATTTATTTTCAGCAAATTTTTTCTCTAATTGCGCAACAGTTCGCAAAAAGAACCGCTAATGTATAACACATTCAGCCCCGCCTTTTTCTTCCCCCTTAACTGCACACCTCCCCTTCGGCGTATATAGGTATATGTACCGCGAGTCGTCGGTACAGAAGAAAAGAAGGACCTACTCCTCTGCAGATCAGATTCGAACCGCGATTCTTATCGCGCAGCCTAAAAGCTCTGTAATTTTGTCATTTTTCAATTTTCATATACACACCGGCGGCGCGTGTGTATATATATATATATAAATGTACACGACTCAATCGGTGTGTATCGTCGGGAGGACGTTTAGAGCCGCAAAACGCACCCCTAATTTTCTTCTCAAGATCGAAATCGACGTGATATTTTCGGAGAGAAGCATTTATACCTTCTGTGTATAATTACGATCACACACACCACACCGAAATTCATTATCGAAGGACGACTTCTTTTCGAAAATATAACGAGTCTGTTTTCTCTCATTACTCGTCGCAACAATTATAAATAATAATTTCACCAAGTTAATATGCGTCGTCAAAAAAAAGAACGTATATATACCAACTCGTACTCGTAAATAACGACGATCGCGGCTGCGGGCACTTGCATATCATGTGGGCAGTATCCCTCATTATACACCGTGTTATAATAATCATCGCGGATACCGGCTTATCGCTCCTCTTTCATTCAGAAGCAAAACTTTGTATTATTTACGCGTTAAAAAAAAAAATAGAAACGACGCTGCGGTGCAGTATAAAAATTCCCCTATACACGCGCAGTCGCGTTGAAAAATCCAACACAAAGGACAAGCCGCTCTGCGCGAGAGGTAATTTCGCCAATGAAAAGAAGAGCGAGACGAAAATCGATAGACGTTTGCTTTTCTCACTATATATACATATACTTGCGCTCGCGAGAACAGGGACAGCCCGAGATAAAGGTGCACGTATATATATGTATATATAGGTATGTATGTAGAGGCTCGAGAGAAGACTGGTTCCTTTCCCCCTCGACGTGTCTTCTGACGCACCTGGCCCCCCGGCGAAACTACCTCGAGGATCTAAAGTTTCTTTCTCTCTCTCTCTTCGCCGACCGAAATTAATCCAGGCTCGATCCCCCTCTACTGTATAGGTATGTGTGTGCTCCGATTACGCGATGTATATATACCGAGTTTTCAAGGATCTCGTCGTCTTTTTTTTTCTAGTCTCCCATGAATTTTCCGGCGTATCGATACAAAGACTGTCTGCGTTTTTTTAGCGTCTGGCTCTCGGATGTGAACGATTTAATCGCGACCGTTTATAATACGTATAAAAGTTCGAAGGGAAAGCTGGTATATACACCTATTACTGTATATAATTTTTATGCATATATATTATAATTATATCCAAGAACTCGTCCGCGTAACGATTATTATACACATCGTGTGTACTTGTGTCCTCCGGTTATTAATATATTCGCAAAGTCCACAGGTATAAATCACTTTCTACACACAAACAAGTTCAATTTTTCGACTCGACGATGGAGAAGCCTGTATATCGCGATAACGATTTTTTTGTACAGTGTGCTTTATAATAAATACCGGTAATTGAGTCTAAAGCCAGACTGGATCTCTAAGCTAGCGAGAAAAGTGAAAAAAAAAAATTGAACTGAATTACGTATAACGTTAATTCCGATCTCGAAATAAAAACTCGCACTTGTACCGTTCTAAACCGTATAATCTGTGCATATATATAAATACTCTCTCGCGGCGACAGTACTTACATACTACTGCGTGAAAGGAGCCTCTCTCCTGCTATGTAAATACTCGCGGGGTTCTCCACTGATAAGCGTTTTTTTACACGCACAGATTAAATACTCCTTTTCCGCAACGAGAGACTCGCCACCTTTCACGCTTGGGGGCGTTTTTATACTCTATACCTAAAAATTCTACGATGTTCTCTGTGCCTACTGGCTTATTCCGAGGAAATTCGATTCGATTGTACTATATCTTCTGTTGTATAGGTGTGTGTATTGAAGATAACGTCGATCGCATTATTTTCCTGGTAATTTACATATATAAGAGATATACGGTGATGTGGATCAGCAAAAACGCGGCACACGTGCAGCTGTTTGTCAAATACAACCGAAGCTTCGGATGCAGAGTTTGAAGAAGACCTCCAAGAAAGATTTTTCTCAGACTTGATTGACGACGTTCTAAAAGCTCGCATCTCAGGAAACTCCCAATTAGAATCGTCGACTTCAGCCGTGTCATTATTCACCGAACTTTCGATTTTCTCAGCGAAAAAATGACCGATGGCTCGACGCCACTTAACCCAGATTTCAAAACAGCAGCAGTAGCAGCGTCAAGTCAACCCTGAGATAATTGAGTCTACAACACTGTTGAATAGCCGAACACACTCGTATAGATTTTGCGTTGGGGTGAAGGATGATTCGGCGGTTTTTCCACTCGACGGATCTAACGTCGAAGTTGAGATTTTCATCGTGCACTTATACCAGTGCATTAGTTATAAGCGGTTTGTTGATTTTTCTTTCGCCGAGATAAGAAGCTGTAGATGCCGGAAGTGGATTTTATCGAATGAAATTTAAAAAATTTCCAGCCGCGCGCACGTGTACCGTCGAAATTCCAGAATGAATACACGAAGCCTCAATCGTAAAAATCAGTCTTTCCTCGTCAGTATATATGTAATACAAAAGTACATAGCAACCAGACAGTAGTATTGTATTTTCTATACAAAGGAAGAAAAACGGTGAGGAAAAACCTCGAGAAAAACAACACTACAAACAGGAAAAAAATCGAAAAAAGAGAGTATAGCGGATAGTGGGGAATAATTGCACATCAGAGATAAAACAAAAAAAATATATCTTTGTCTTAGATATGAAAGAAATGCATAACCAAAATTACATGACTGCAAGATTGCTCGCCTAATTTTTTATGTTTTAAAAATACGCAATTCATATACGCCAACTTTAGGTATTTACTTATAGGCGTACCTGAAAAATCAATAAAGCGAAAGTGTGCAGTTATGCCCCTCTCTCCCCTATACATACATACACGTTTATGTACCTATACACAGTATAATTCTAGATCTCGGGTTCTCAAACTCACCCGATAAGACAGACGCACAGAGGATAAACGGTGAGCGAGATTAAATAGACACGAGACTGTTTGATGGGGACGCGTCGCGTCGAGAGATAATAAACGCTAGATAACCTTGCCCACGTGTGTTATATATAGGTATGCATACACACACACACAGAGTCGTACCCCAAAATTATCGTGTCTTCCTGTATTCGAGTCCTCGAAAATCTAGGCCGTGAATATCGTCGGCGAAATTCATATGAATGAATATACCTGCGGATCGTCTGATGGGGTATATACATACATAATACCTACAACAAGGCTCAAGGACTCTTTCTTCTCACTAACTATATATATGCGGGTCTGCAGACGACAAAGAGCCGCATGATAAGCCGAATATCCATGTGTGTCCTGTCTATTTATAGACTCGTGGTGTTACATGGCTGTGCGGATTTCGAAACGATTAATTATTTTTTCTGTCTTGTACAACGAGAGATTCGCCTCCGGTCATCGAAGGGGTTGCGCGAATCTCACATCACTGGTATAATCAATCACTCTCTAAGGATATTATATCTTATTTTTTCTCTCACGGCGGCGGTCGCTTCTTTGTATACGGAGTAATGTACAATTACTTGCATTGTTGTGACGGTGTGGTTGTGTTTGAGGTGTATACCGTGGGTTTTATATTGAGATGCGAGTATAGATATAAGTTTGGGTGAATTAACCCCTCGCGATGAATAAGTGCTTTTGAGGGACCTCGGATTTTGGAGCTGATAGTTTTTGCTACGACAATGGCTTTCTGTTTTAGGACTAGTGAGTGTCTGTGGACGCGAGTAATCGTTTCTTTATTACTCTCGCGTCTTGTTTTGTCTGGTTCGAGTGTCTTGTCTGCAGCTTATTGTGTCATAGTGATTATATTGCGCGGTAGGCGTGAGAAAATAAAGGTTCGTTTTGATGGAATGAAATGCTATACAAATTTGCAAGTGTATAAAATAAAAGTTATTTTATTTATTTAAAAAACAATCCAATCTTCCTTCACGCCTAGCATTTGCACTGAACAAATACCAACAGCTCGCAAAGCTCACACAGAACTGACCGCACTCTCCCGTGAGAGAGACAGACGCGATAAAAGTACAACGTCCTCTGCAAACAGAAGAAATCTTAGGGCCAGGCATTTTATAATCGCCGAGAGAGTAGGGCTTCTCTCTCTCTCCTTCTCCTTATCTCTCGTCGTTATCGTCACTATCACACATCCCAGCCACGATAACTGAATTCCACGTTCGGCAAACAGAAGGTGGAAGGGTGTCTCTCTCTCTCTCTTTCTCTTCCGTATATAATCTTACGTTTCTTCCGAAAATTCCAAGCAACTACGTGTTTGTTCTCCTCCGCCACTAAAGGGAGATTTTCTCAGCGATTAGTTTATTGTTTTTCGATACAGCGTCTTCTAAGGAACAACGGAAAGCCATTCGCTAAATATAAAGCTTGGAACGCTACAGAGTTCAAATTTCCACATTCGATCGATCTAATGGAATTCAATCGGCAAACCTATCGAATGATCCATAGACGAGCGTCACTTCCGGGGAAGAGACACGTGTACTTTATCTGGGCCAGCAGAAGTTCCGATACGCAAGAAGAATTTAATTTTTTTTTATCTATGGTGTCTCCGCTCGATTTATAATACAGGAAAGGGATTCCGGTCACGGTGTGGCTCATAATATAGGCTGTCTGTTAATCTCGAGAGCGGTCGTTGTAAATTTTCGCCTGTCAGATTCGCCGATCTTTTTTTATTCTCTCTCTCTGGTCGACCATTAGCTTTTGATGTCATCATTACCGGGTGAGAGAGAGAAAGAGACTGTATATATAAGTTTCGAGAGAGGCGGCGAAGCTAACAAAGAGAAGCATCATCAGCCGCTCGATTTTGAGCTAGAAAGTCGACGGATCATCGCTTATGAAGGACAAGGAATTTAAATTGAAAATCATTTTTTGCAACAGTCTTCAAAGAGAAAGATGCAAACTATCCAAGGGTTACGTATATGTAGTATATAGGGTGAAACCGAGAGGCTAATGGTTTTTTCGGATTATCAATCATGGCATTACAAAAAAAATCGATGTACCGGTATTACAGGTATACATAACGTGCATCTTTTCACTTTCCCATGGCCGATTTTTTTTTCTCCAGACACAACACCCCCTCTCACGAGCGAAAAGTTATAACTTTCCAACAAGCTCCTTTTGTATATTTTTCACGAGTCGAATTTGACGATGAAATATTCATAGATACATACCGCGCATAATTTTGAATTCTTAAGCGCGTGGAAAACGGCGGCCAGGTATATTATGGGAACGTTTGCTCAAGTTTAACACGTTAGAGAGAGGAGAGCATTAGCATCGAACTGTTTTTTTTCTGAGTATTACACTATATCAGAAAAAAACTCAAATGCCTCGATAATAATTGTCAAGTGTGTCTGTTATAGAATCATAGGTACTATACACATTATACTCTTTGAAAGGGATTATTATCTCGTCGTTTCACTCGATTCGCCGAAAGCGCGCTTGTGTCTGTATAATATGTAATTTCGAGGCTTTTGATGTATATACTACGCGAACATTGTCGTGTTGCATTGTTTTGCTTCTCCGCAGTATATATACATATAGAGCTTGGTACACATCCGAAACACGACAGGTGCGCGTCACGTGACTTGACGCAGTGGTTTTAATGAGATTCCCTCTATATGCAACTTTATCCGAGGACAAAACGTCTGCTATATATATATATGCACACGCGAAGTAAGTTGATATTCGACAGTGAACCTGTACAGGCGTACTTCAGAAGCAAGTGCTTGGTATATTGATATACAACTTTAAAATCGTATTACACAGTCTTCGAGTTTCTTTTTCTTCAAAATTTACGACAGCTCGTTATAATTACACAAACTTTATAACGAATTTTCCCACGACACATCGGTTATCAAAAAACTTTTTACAGTCGACTGAAGTTCCGTCACTTCCGCCAGATATCGCACGTAAAAGTTTTTTCTTTCCAAAAGAACGCGTATATATATATATATTTACACAAAGAAAAGCTTGACAGAAGTTAACCGCGCATCGCCAGAGCCACTCTCGTAAAAAAAAGGCAAGCGCGATGTATAACTAGGCCCGTTAAACGTATGACGCGCATTTCGAAAGCTCACCCTAGGGAGAGTTAAAAAATGCCGCACGTGGCGCTATATACGCGTTCGCGAAATACAAAGAGCAATCGATACACGTGTGCGCGTGTATGTGTATAAGACTCTCGCTTTTGTAATACGAGAGAGTTGCTTAATTGAAGCTGCTCGTGGCAGAGATGCGATTATTAAATGAATAATACAGCTGAGGGAGAGTTTTTCTTTGTTTCTGCAGTGCGCTTGTGTGTTTGTAGGGGTGGACTGATGCTTATTTATAGGGTAGATAATAATCGAGTTGTTGTTGTTAGGAGTAACTTTTGTTTCGGTATATGCCGATACAAAAGTTGTACGTTGTACACGTATACGAATAATATTTATATACAACGAGGCCTAAAGGATTGTTACTTCTGAACTTTATGTTTCCGACTCGAAGGCGCGGGACATGAGCTAGACGTGAGAGGAATGTATTATGTATATAATATTGAATCGCGACATTGGTATGACTTTGTCATCGTTCGTTCATACTTATGTATCCTGAATTAATTTATAACGATTATTGATGTTGGCGCCAAGAGCAGAGTATACTTATATAATTATATGTACAATTTACAACAAAACAATTAAAATTAACACCAAAAATCACTTTCTTCCTAATCCGACACACTGCGATGAATCCGTATATATACAAAGTATCCCCTGAAAAAGGAAAAACCGGGACAAGATCGCAATGGATAAGCGCCAGGTATATATATATGCAAAAAGAAAGAAGAAGATGAGGAGGCAGCGGATGATTCCGGCGACTTAACGGCTTAAGGATATTTCTCGAGCGGGGGTGTGTCTGCTGAGCGCGAGCGAGGAAAGGCATCAGCTCTTCTCGTGTTGAGCACATAATCGCACTTGCGCCTGCCTCCACTTTGTATGCCGTCACTCCTACTTTATACTCTTTCTAGTGCTCCTTAACTCTTTCCTTTTGCTGTGTCCCCTATTTTAGCTTTGTCCTCTCTCTTTCCCTGGCCAGATGATTTAAATGGTAAACATTGTATATGTAGTTTTATGACTGTTATGGGAACTTTTCTAAGAGTCTCGTTTGGTTCTCAGTTTTTATTTTGTAATAAAATTGTATAATTATATTATAGCTTCAGAGATTCGTTCCAGTATCTTTTTGCCAGGCAAACAAACAAAAATCCTCCTCCAAAGCTCGCTATTATCATAGACACAAAAATATATCCTTCACGGTTACTATATACTCTGGGCGTGACGGAAGGTCGCCGGGAAAATCCGTACACCGCTGGAAAAGCTGTGGGAAATCGGTCTTACTGCCACATACCGATATACACGTGGAGTCTATACTAAAGACACGGAGGAAGAGACCTCCTCTACTCTCTCAGGGTCACGTGTCGGTGGCCTAATCTTTGACTACCATCTTTCTCTCTCTCTTGCAACCGCGCCTTCTTCCTTTTCGCTTTCTCTCTCTGTCTCTCCCTACGACACAGGCTTTAGGTGGAGAACGATCGGAGGGGGGCACGATTTTTGAAAGAGGAGGAATTTTTGACATTTTTGGAGAAAGGCCTTTCGAACAGATGATGTATAGGGGAATGTGTTATGAATTTATCGTACACAGGTGACTTATGTATCTGAAAATACAGGTGACCTATGTTGGATATTCATATATATATAGGGCACGACTTTTCCAAAGTGAAAATTTAAAGGGACAGCTAGAGGATGTTTTGTTCTTGCGAGAAACGAGAGAGCTTTCAGCTTTTTCTATTCCGACGACTTCAATTTACGAGCTTACCATCACCAGCTTGAGTTATAGCGTCTGCTTTGGAAATTAAAATTCATTAAGACGCAGCTTTTATAAAAAAAGCTCGTAAAAAAACGAAGATTATTATTGTTATATCAGAACGTCAGCGTATATAAAGTATAAAACCCGGCGAAGGGGGCGCAGCAGTCGCTCAGGGCGTTTTCCCGCGCCGCGCCTCGAGACGCCGGGAAACCGCTCGATCCCCCATCACCATGGAGACAGACATGTCTCTCTCTCTCCTCCTGTGCTTCGTATAGCTCTCTTCTAGTACGACTTTTGCTAAATTACTGCAGCAGCAGCAGCAGCGGCGAATATACAGGGGAGAGAGAGTGAGAGACAATACTCGGATTCAAGAGTAGAGAGACGATGAACAAATGGCTGATGGGTTATGCGTGTATTATAGTAGTCTATAGAATAGAAAAGGGGGAGACGTAGGCTTGCGATGATTTTCGACTCGTTGTGTGGAGTTGCAGTGCTTATTTCGTTTTTATTATAACGAGAGCAGTTTTTCTTTAAATTGAGAGGCGGTTTTGTGCTGAATGCGCTCGACGACTGGAAAAGATTCTCTCTCTGTATTTTCTCTTTTGAGATTAAGAAGCTGTTTGTATTCTAGTGGCTCTATTTTAAAGACGATGCACTGTTGAATTACGCGCTTTATATATTATATGAAAAAATATTTTTTTGACGTATGAGCTACATTTTTTAGAAGAAATGAAATTTAATACTTGGCGAGAGAATGAAGAAGTTGTCACGATGATTTACGTAGTCTCATAAGCGGGAAGAGATGAGCCCAAATAAAAATCGTGGACTGCTCTCCTGCGAGATTTTTTGCGGGTTATTTGACTTTTCGACTTCATTCTTCTGCTGCTCCACATGAGGCTAAATTAAAATTCTACGCTTTTTTCGTGCGATTCTTCGTCTTTTCTTATGCAACGACTTCATTCATTCGTAGTTTTTTTTTAAACTTTACGCACAGCACTTAAATTTAATGTTTATCACCGTTACATATATAACGAGTCACAATAATTTGTAATACCCAATATTTCTCGGAACAATCGCAAATCAGATAAGCTAGCATAGAAACCGGATTATAATAAACCTCCAACGGCCCAGATAATAATAATACACTGCACAAACGCAGAAATAGCACTAGCCCATAACGATTCCCCATATATAATTCCCATAAGCAACGACACTTTTATCGCGCGCAAGAAAACTTTCATAAAAGTGTATCTTTATATACAGTATACACTTACCCAAGGACGTCCTAAATCACCAATCGGACAAAGCAAAGAGAAGAAAAACCCAGCCCAGAATGCGATAATGCCGAGAAGCGCCACCCCTATATACAAGTTTCCCCATTAAACTTGAAGATAAGATTATTAAGAAAATTTCGTTGGCCCAAAACGAGTAAAGTCCCACGCAAAGAAAAGTATACGAAACGGGTTTCCCATGGTATCTCGCGCGCACGTGCATAGCAAGTGTGTGCGATCGGCTGAGGGAAGGAAAAAAAAAATCGGCGTGACTAACGGCCCCTCGTCTCCGGTTTCTTCTTCTTCCGTAGCGTCTTCGAGATGCATCTGTCGCATCGCATTTCCAGCGCATCTTAGAAACCGACGGTGACCTTGACTCGATTGAACCAACATATATATACAAACACCCCTGCTGTGTTGTAAAGCAGGTGAGAGAGTGTATATATACTGCGAAATTTGGGTGAATATGAACACAAATTGAGGTCGGTATTAGTAGAGCGCGAGTTGTAATGATTCAGTACAGCTCCCTTTTCTGTCGCCTGCCGAGATGTAAGGACTAATGAACTTCTAACGAGCATCCCTGCAGGGATGAAGATTTTGCAAGGGCTGGGATTTCCCGAGCTGCTGCTGCTGTTTGTCTCTTCTGGAGAGAAAAGTGACATCTGTTACTGTGTTCTTGAGATCGGTTTGATTGGTAGTTTGGGGTTGATAATACAGATTACGCCGTGGAGAAATAATTGTTGTAAAATTGTACAAAAAAAATGTTTGCGTGAAAAAGGTGTGAATTTTACAACGACAATAGAACCAAGAAAATATTTAACAAAGCACTCGTGAAGATCACCTGTAGTTCCAGTTTTCCCGTACAATGTTTACCGATCGGTAGGCGGCACACAAAAAAATAAAACTGAATTCCTCCGTCTGCGCCCATCGCCTCCATAAATCAATGAAACCTATACACACACGCACACATACAACACTCATTTTCATCCCACTTGCCAGGTGATATACCTGCCGACGATCGTTTCCATAATACAAATTACGTGCAGACGACAAGTTGGATACTTATATACCTATATAGGTATATATACACGGGGGATGTGTGCTTTGCACAATGCATCGCTCCGATTCATTGTCATGATAAGTAAGCTACGTTATATACCCGCGCTGTGTCATGATAATCATTCGACCCGGCGAATCTCTCTTTCTCTCGTCTTCTCTTGTTATATCGCTCTCTCTCTCTCTGTGTGTGTATTGTCTACAGTGGCTCATCCGCGCGTTATTATTATTATGATCCACCCGCCGCGCTGGTAGTGCAGCTATATACGAACACCTGTGTAAATTTCTTCTTCGCTCGATTTAATATCTATATAGTATACACGTATATGTAGGAGCGGAAACTTCTGCCTCTCATGTGTACTTCTTGTGAAATGCATATTCTTCTTCTGCCAGGATGTGTGTCTGTTTTCCAAGTGGAATATCGGGTATAAACTGTGTCTTCTTCGCTGCTTTGTGATGATCACTCGATATGCTTTTTTCCTTGATGTAAAAGGAAGGATATATGTATAGGATAGGTTTCCTTTTTTGTATAACGTATACACTCTTTTTATGATGGATATATTATAGAATATAGAGCGCGTTTGAAGATTTGCCCGTTGCGTGTATCTATAGACCTTCCTTTTGGATTAGCTATATGTGCATTAATGTTAGGGGTTTTCCTGCTAGGGTCATGTACGGAACCTTTTTTCCCTTGATAGTACGAAAAGCGTGTATTCGTTTGATGTAATATCGGTATAGAAAAAAATTAATTCACTTGACGTTTTAAATAATTGTATAATACTTGAGTGTAAAATGTTGAAAGAAGCAAATTAAAAAATACCTCTAAGGACTTATGAATGACAGCATCAGACTTCTCGAAAACTTCGCTCCATCGGTATTTCGCGTGAGCAGATGCCATCTGACAATTAAAACATTCTCAGCTCCTCCTCGACATCAGCGCCGCTTTAAATCCCATGACTGATCTCCTGCCCCCTTATCTCTCTTATCTCCATCCAGGGGTGAGCGCCACACTGGTGCCTCACCTAAAGCACGTATGTCATCTACGTAATTTTTTGCCGTCCCCCAAAAGCACAACGTCTAAACTCCTCACCGAGACTCTTGGCGTGAGACCGAAGCTGATGAAGAAAAAAAAAAACACGCACCGGCCTCCTACAACGCTGTCAACGTGTCCCGTAATTGGATCGACTCTCGGGAAGGTTGTCTTATCGGGGATCGTTTATTTTTTTCTTCCGCCGATCTCCCCGGGGAGAAAAAATCGGTTGACTCTCAATCAATCATACGTCGACTATCGATTTTTCACGTTTCCAATCGCTTGTATATACACCATAATACTGTATCGTATTTCTATACCAGTGTCTCTTTCGGCAGGTATATTTATACAAAGGAGGAAAATTCAATTTAGATCTTCATTTTCTCAGAGCTTTGGAGTATAACTAAACTGGAGCATCATCAAGGCAACATGAAAGACCGACACGAGACATTAGCAGCGCAATTATCCTCGCAAAGTAAAAGAGACGACAGAAACGAGCCACACAGAATCAGACAGAAGAAGAAGAGGTTCAAGCCCCGGCAGAGAGGATATCGATCGAGAGAGCTGTATATATACGCACGAGTCTCTTGGCCACTTGCCATTCCCAGACCAGCGCTTCCGGCCGTTCTTGATATATACGTGACGGAAATTACATCTTCCGCGCGCAAGCGTTACGACGACGTTGCGGACGACGACTAAGGGGTCTCTATATACTGACCGGACAATTAGAGTGAGAGAGAGAGATACGATTGCAAATATTAATTCGCTCTCGTGTGGGTCAGCATCACCGCTATACGGGCGAATTCGATCGACCGGAAAACTCGCTTTCTTAATCTGACTTTCCCTTCAGCGTTTTCTTATTGAGAACGTGTGTCTGCGGGCTTGATTGAATCACTGATTTTGACGAGTGGGCCTATTGAAGTTGTCGTTCAGGAGCTAATTAGTCGATTGTCCGACATTGATTGTCCGGGCTGTTATGCTTTAGGATGGATTGAATGGTTTCTGGAGTTGACGATTATTGTTTAGTGCGTGTTATTGAATTATGTTTGCTTTATTTGCTGCCATTGACCCAGTTTTCTTCGATCGATATTTTCGATAATATGAACGTCATAAAATTCGATGTCAATTTTTTACGTCACGATTCTGTACAACTCTTTGAAATTCCAAAAAGAAGACAAAAACTCTGTAATTTTAAAAACAAGCTCGCCTTATACGAATCGACCAGACCCACACCGAGGTAAACACTACAGACTGCCTGCCTTGTCAAGGTCATCACCAAAACATTTTCACAAAAATAAAACGCTCTCACTCCGAGCGCAGTGTCCATTTAAATTTTTCTCTAAAATAGAAAGCATCAAGCCCGCAGGATCACACGCTGCATCACATGTGTGTTTTCCTCTCCGAGGAGGGCATCCCTCCCCAAAAAAAGTTACAATTTTTGTCTCCCTACCGACGTATATATAGGTATACCAGAGAGAAGAAAGAGAGAGAGAGAGAGAGAGAGAGAGACAGTGAGAAAGCATCTCCTCCCCAGATGTTCGGCCGATAAATCTCGGCCCTAACGCAAGTCGTCCCCGGGAGAAGTCGGTATGCCGCTTTCGTGGAAAAAGGCTCAAGGAGATGTGTCCGGCAATCCTCATCCCATTAGCCTCGTGTAGAGGAGACGACACCTAAACGACGTATGCAGCTTCTTTTTAGTCGGCCGATGCTGCAGTGGGAGATTCTTTTTTATTTTTTCGACTATTGACTGATATTCGGGTGCGTCTGTTGGGTTCGATTTGGGAAAATGTGTGTCTGATGGAGAACAAGTGTGATGTTGCTTCGGGGAATATGTGCCAACGGTCAGCTGTGCGGCACAGCAGGTTAAAAGAATCCATGTGTGATCCAGTGGGAAAAGTTTCTAATTGAAAATTCAACAACATGACTGAAGTTTTCTCAACTACGATGTTTGAAAATTCAGTCGCTCTTTACTGAAAATTATGAAACATATTGTAAATTCGATTATTTTCTTGATTCTAGAACGTGTTATTAAATGAAAATTAGAAAAAATTTGAATTACAAGTTATTGAAAATTCGTTATTCTATACTCAAAAATGCATTAATCCCACTTGAAAAATTAAAGTAAAAGTATATGTACACTTTTCATTGAAAATTCAACTATATTTGCTACACTATTACTAAATATTATTCGGTACAGTAAACATTTTTTCAAATACTTGTTGTTGACTTTTTAAGATGCCTAACAGTGATCTTGATTTGCAAAAATTCACAACTAATTAGGATGTATTTCGACCTTTTTATTCGATAAAACATAAGGAGGTCACGCGAATTCCGAGCTAACAAAGAGGCATACGAAAAATCAGAACAATATACTAGATACAGCCCTCAACAATAGCAAAACTTCGTAAGAAAGCCTCAAATCCCAATCTCAGACACATCATTAGACACTGAAGTAAGATAATCTTGAAGACTCCAGGTGATCGCAACGAGTATACAATCACCAGCGACAAAACAATATATCCCTCTCACACACAAAAAAATCTGTCTCTTAGAATCAGGTAATCTCTCGATTAATAGAACGCAACGAAGCCCGAAAACTTCTGTTCATTCATCCTCGCCATTGTCAATAAATCCCATGTATACCACCATATACGAAAGAAGACAGTCCGCTCGTTAAAGGACAATTAGTTTGAAGCGCGAAAATAAAGCGTCAGAAAAAGAAAAAGACGCAACCTAGCAAGTAAAAAAACGAAGAGGGGAAGGTCGAAGAGTAGCTTCTAAAAAAAAGCCCCTTGAAAGTATATAGTATAGGGTTACCATGCAACGATGCAAAGGACCGCGGCAATCCTTGAAAAGGAGAAGAGAGATGGCACACGGCTGATTGGCATCGGTCTCTCTGCAAGAAAGAGAGAACAATTTTCGAAAAGCTTCTTTCTCTCGCACTCTAGTGCACAGGAAGCTACTGCTCGCGGCAATTTGCGCGACCGGCCACCTGCTGCGCGCCGATTGCCGACACACACTCTCTCTCTCTCTCTGCTTCTTCTTTTTCTTCTTCTTCTTTTCCTTTGGGTTCACTGCTAATTACCGCCTTGTGCAGTATACACAAGCCGGTCGAGAGACAACGCGAGTCCTGTGAAATCTCGAGGAGAGGGTTGTGTGTATAGAGAGCTGGTGCTGCTGTACCGAAAATTAAACGTGAAGGAGGGAAGGTATATATGCGTGTTACAGAGGAAACAAGAAGTGTAAGGGACTAGTTTTTGGGGTTAGCTTGCTGGATGTTGCGCGTGTACTTTTGGAATGGCTTGAGGAAGAGATGCTATCGGGTTTCGGGGCTAGTTGGATTGAAACTTTGTGTAGAATGGGTGAAAATGATTTTTCTTTCACAAAGTTTTGCAGGTTGCATTAAAAATTAAATGAATTTTTTTTAAATAATATATTTTTTAATTGAAGATAATTTTTTACAGCTTTAACGGTTTAATTCTCATGAATAAATAAAAAATTTTACTCGAACTAAAAAAGCACAATCAAAAATAAAATATTTTTATTACGTAGTGTTATAAAAGTAATCCGAGAGTAACTAATCGTAAATATTCCGCGCGCGACTTTTTTATTATCCAATAATTCCTTTATACCGTAAACCGTTATCACAAAAACTTGCAAACCATAAACTTGAATACTCAATTTACATCATCCTCTCGCACTAATTGCTCTTTTCTACAACCAAAATCAAGCTTAACCTCGCATCCGCAGCCGTCTCCAAATCTCTCTCTCTCTATTCACGCAACGCGAAAAAAAAGAAAGACACACACACACACACACACACACCGGCTTATACCGTCTGGCCGCGCACGTCTTTCGATCATTAAGAAGGGCTTATAGTCCCAAAGCTCGAGCCTCCGCAGATTATATGGGGCAGACGACATCACAGCAGGAAATGCAATAACACACATACATAAGGCGCGAGAGTTCTTCAAAATTGTATTACATCGCGCGCGCGCGCGCGCGTCCTCGAACATTCATCTGATTTACGCAGTGAGCGTAAGTACGCGCGCGCGCGCGTCAAATGATGGAAGCGTCGCTCTCTCGGCTCAGGAAGCTCGTAAAGACGCTTGAGTGACAGGGAATATGAGGGGAGAGGTATTATACACGCGCAAGTATATATGTGTGACAATGGACACTATGAGCGCGTCAGACACCTTTACCACGTCGTACAAGTTTTTCATAACCTTCGTGTGAGCGCGCGGCATCACGAGAGAGAGCAGACGTAATTTATTTTGCATTAGAACGTTTGCGCTGCCTATTATATCCTTATTTAAGGGGTGGTTTTACGGAGGCTAGAATAGCTCTTAACGATTGCGGCTTTGTAGTTGAGGTGATTTCGACTAAGTAGCCGGTGAAAAATTCCCCAGGTATATAGAACGGGTCAATTAATTTTTTTTCAATCGTTCTATCGCTAAGTATTAGGCTCCAGACGGATTTTTCGAGGAGCTGGTTTTGGGTTGGTGGTGGTTTGTATGGGCTATTATTTTTCTAATGAGACGAGCTTAAAGTTTTTTCTACCGAGACTTCATAAATTATGCAGCGAATGATAGTAGTTTGTATACTTTTTGCAAGCTCTGGGTCGTCGTTGTATTAATGAGCTTCGGTGGAGCTTTTATGGGCTTTCCTTAAAAAGACAATAAATCAAAATTAAAGTTTTCAAATTCAGCGCCATTAAAGACAACCAATATCGGATATCGTTTTATTATGGCTTCACTTACCTCTCATCATTTTCTAAAGAAGGACAAAAATCTAAAATTCTCTTTGATGTGCACAGGCAAACAATGTGCATCGGTCAATTTTTTCCAGTATAATGACACCATTTCCTTTTCTACTTATACACTTTAAACCTCGACAAAGGATTTTACGAGATACATTCACGAAGCTCCCCAACCCCAACTCCAGTTAACATAGGCATACCTATAATATACACTATATAAGACTAAGACATAAAATCGAAGCTCACCACGCAGAACCAGACGAAAATAATTCAAGCGCGAGATTTCTCTGAATGCCGCGCATCTCTTCCTGCGCTCGAAAGAAGATAATAATAACGACAACAATCGTCTTCGGAACGTCAGAATTATGCGAAGTAAGTGCCAGAGCTGTAAAACAGCAGTAAAAGGTCCTCCGCGCGCGCGCGTGCTTCTCAACGTCGCGCGCGCATAAAAGAAGAGAGCGACTCGCACATATAATATAACGGCGCGGAATTAAGGGCGCTGCCTGCAGAGCAGCAGCAGTCAGCAAAAAGCATTTGTTTGCAGGCCCTTGTGCCGCGAGTTTTTCATACGTACGATGCAGTTACTTACTCTCTTACTTCTGGCGTGCGCGCGCGCGTTCGCGGGACCCTCGAGGGGCGAAATATCGGGGGCCCCGTTTTTGTAAGGTGGCCGAGCATCTGCCGCCGCGAGATTGCGACGCTCTTTCTCTTTTCTCCTGTACCTTATAAGCGTTTCGCGGAGTCAAAGGAGCTCTCCGTCGTCTTGTTTCTTCTTTGGCGGAGCTGATGGGGGAGAGAGAGAGAGAGAGAGAGGATTTTACCAGCTGGCACGCGTCCGCCGCGGGCCCATTATCGTCCTGTATATACATACGATGAAGATCGAGTATGTGTGTATGTATGTGCGTATAGGTAAATGTTACGCATGGGCTGTTTGCGAGGAGAGAATATAAGAGAAAGGTGCGGCTAAATCACAGCCCTATGGTTTTTGCATTCTTTTATAAAGTACGATCTTTTCTTTTCTTCTTTTTTCGTATGACGATTGTGAAATTTTGTTTATGGATTGTAGACGAACCGATAAAAGCCGCAGTATTATTTTCGAATTCTCCCGCCTCGTAAACATCCCGCCAATAAAGTGATCAAGCTCATATGGAGCCTTGCCCGAGCATCAGGTATAATAAAAGACGCGAGTAAAATATTGCTCCTCATATAAAAGGCCACCGAACGGTCAGTCTAACGAGGCGACTGAAGCTCGTAAAAAAGGGCGCCATTTTTAAAAATATCCTATACATACATAAGACGCAAGCTCCGGTACAGCGCTCGGCATCCTCTGAAATTGTGTTTTTGTTTCTCGAGCCAAATAAAGGCGTATAGGCCGAGCAAAAAAAATAATAATAAAGAAGCAAGTCGGAAGGGCTTTGCTCCGGAGAGAGGAACCGCTGCTGCAGTTTATATACCAGCTGGCACGCGTCGGCTATACCCATTATCGCGGCGAAAGATCGGAGGACCTCCGATTTTCTCGTTTCGCGTTCCTCTCCTGTATATACATACATACAGAGAGTCCGCTATAAAGCCTCTCTCTCTCCCGCTGCATTGTGTTTTTCTTGTTCCGACGCAACACCTGCCGTCGACTCTCGCTTGTTTTGATTTCAGCAAGAGAGAGAAAGAGACGCTGGTGGTGGGGGGACGCCGCCGCGTCTTCGGGGAAGACGCGCGCGATCGCGTGTCGTCTGCTGCGGTTTTGCGCTAAATTATTTCGGGAGAGCAAGAGAGAGCGGGTGCAACAAAGCTTCTTTGTGCGGCGGATACATTTTGTAGCCGATGTGTGTTACGTGCATGCGTGCAGATGTGTGCCGTTGTCCCTTGCACTCGAGTAACCTTGTTTTCGATAACATCCGCTTGGTTTTGTTGTTATTTTCACGTATGTATACATGCGTGTGTGTCTGGAAGAAGGCCTCAAGGCACTACTGGACGTAATTTCAAAGGGTGTGTGTTGCGAGCTTCCGCTTTTGTGTTTGAAAATTTTTACCTTGCATCTTTTCAGTTTACGCGTGGAACCGAAGAGTTGAAGACGTAGTGGTTTTTTCGCGGTGAGCACGGATGATGGGCCGTTATTATTTTAACGACTTCTGCAAACTAGTGCGAAAAGTGCACGTTTGTGGTATGAATTACTAAATTAAAAAAAGTGTTTCAGAAACCTACGATTTATTAATTCTTATTTTTTCTATAAGCTACTGTTCACTTCAGAAACAGTTCTTAGCAAAATGTGCGCGCGTCCTTCGAAGGCAAACCAAATCTAGAAAAGCTAACACCGCAATAATCACGATTTTCACATACAGTCGAGTATAGACAACAACGGCGCCATTTATCGCAGCTAAACGAGTCCCAGTTGAATGGTTACACATCGAATTATATATATAGATTCGCGATAGTACACAAATATAGTTCGACACCCATCCGGCTTTCAGCGGAATATATGACTGATAGCCTTGGCAAATATTTGTCAACTTCGAGTCTGTGCGACACGACAATGCGCGCCAATGTTCCCTTTCGGAATATGTAACAAACGTGTAATATCGATCGATCGATATATATTTCTAGTTCGACGTAATGCGCTGTGAACGTCGGAATCTGAAGGAATCGTATACGCCATCATCAGCAGCCGGGTTACGCAACTGACCAAATATAATCGCGAGGGCGTCGGCGCGTTTTATTTGAATGGCGATAAGCCGGTAGGTATACTATAATGCTGGTGCTGTGCTCTCGAGGTTTTTTAAATCGTGACGATTCTTTTTTTTTCGTGTCGCTCCCGTATGGCGTCAATTTCATGAGTCACATACCGGTTGATTTCAGTGTGTATACTATACGACAGAAGAATGAATGAATCGATTTGTGCGAAACGATTTTTTCAATTTTTCAACACACATTATACTAATCACTAAAAACGCTTACACGCGTGTTAAGTTAATTCGATTCACATTCGCGTGAATCCATTATAGAAGAACGTCCGCAGAATGCGACGTACAAATTCACGTAGCGTGTTGGACCTACCATTAGCGAGTCGTGAGTCATTAGTTTTACAAAGCTTGCAACAAACGACTCGTCCATTCAAAGAGTTAGATTCTCTCTGCGGAAACGCATATAGTCAGAGGACGCACGCGATCGTCTTAAAAATTCAGTCGGCGCAGAGAGAGGAACCACCAAATCGAATTCAATTCTGTCGTGTTCATCCTCTACACTCGTGTCATCCTGTAGGAAACGTAGGTATATGTATATTGTATATATACACATACGAGTGGCGCTTTTTTGATGCCGCGGATTTTCGGCATATGTATAATGTACAAGTTCGCGAAATGCATAATGTGCCTCACGTAGCTGCATAATGATGGATGAGGAGAGGCAGACAATTTGCCGAATACTAAAGGGACCTCTGAGTCACGATTAAGACTTTTCCGGGCTCTTCGAGTGTGTAATTTTTTCTTTTTTTTACGTGTATATAGTTACGACCTTATATTCTTTGTGCCAGGAACGATTCACGGGATGAGACGTCGTCATGGAAATTTGGGATTTTATGTATGCGTTATATTTAAATTACCGGCTGCTAAAAGCGATTAGTCGTTTTCGGTGGTATCACGTGGGTGTAGATCTGGATTTTAAATCTGCAAGTTCATTACATTCTCAATCTTTTTGTGAAACTTTTAAATTCGATGATGATTCGTACAATATAATATTATAATTTTAATTTTAGAGTATATTTTCATATACACTCACTAATTAAACGTGCGCGTGTTGATCATTTATTCAGCGATATGTTTGCTTTCATATTGAGCGTTCATTTCTTCATGAATAAATTACTCTTAATGCACATGCATCAGCAGCACGTGCTGGAAATTCGCGCCTCTCATAAATAACCCGATTCAAATTACACTTCGTCGACAAAGTACAAATATAAATATCCAATGAATTATTCAAGCTCGAAAGCACAACCCTCAAGAAAATATTCCGATAAGAATCCACTGCTATATGGCCCAGTGAACCAAAAACGTCTTATATCCTCTCGAATTTCCTTCGTCTCTTGTGCAGTGAAAAAAGCCTTCGAACAACAACACAAAGATCGGATCGGTGCAATAAAATCTCTCTTCCTCCCTCCAAGTAAAGATACCTACTTAATTAATTCAATCGCGGAGAGACGGCTGCGGGGAATTACAAGAAGCGCGTCGCGTCGTCTCGGGCACGCGAGCGGCGGCTGCGGCCCGGATTCGAAAAGGAAGGTTATAAGCGCACAGGCAGGTGCTAAGTCCGACAGCTGCTGCTGCTGCCGCTGATTCGCGATGTGCGCTATATTCTCTCTTTTACGAGCTTAAGCCGTTCTTCTTCTTCTTCTTCTTTGCTTCCCCTTTATGCGACGAGGAGGCTTTTTGGTTCTATTGCAGCCGCTGCGAGTTTTAAGTAGTGACAATGGTAGAGGAAAATCAACAAGAGGTTATAGAGTGAGTTTTTTTTTGTTGGAGAGGTGATGGGTAATGGATGAAAATTAAGGGGCTTGGAGGTGATAGAGACGGCCCTCGGGGCGGTTTTTAGTGGTTGAGTGTAGTTTTGGTTGTTTTGAGGAATTATTAGACATTTTTTGTGGAATGTCTCAATTTTAGAAAATTGAGAAGGTATGAATTTTAGAGTTACTGTAGTAGTTTTTAGAAGCTTGAGACTCGTTCAATGCATTCTTTTTGTAGTTAAATGTTATTATTTTAGCTAAATAAAATGTACGAACAAAACAAAAACACGAATTAAAAAAAAAACAGAATAATAAAATAATTATAAATGATAATAATATTATTATGTATAATACTAGCGAAAAAGTCGTTCAACATAAACAGGCAAACTAAGTATTTACAATATTAATCACTTTTTTAGGAGATTTATATGCGGAGTTCAGGTTAAAATTCTCTTGTCTCAAATGTTCTGCGACATCATTTCATAACAAACTGTTGATCTGAGTTCAATATACACTTATTTTCGATTTGCTCGTACATGTATACAACGATAGACTGTAGAATAAAGCGGTTTTGGACTGACACTCTTCCCCACCACTTAACTCTCAGTGTCTTTGCTCAGCGAAGATAGGTGGCGCATAGGCGTATTTCAATTTCCCTAATCGCTATCCGCGAGTCCAGTGCATATATAGCGGTATTTCACCTATGCCAAAACTGTCCTTTGCTTATTAGGCCACTCATGTTATAACTGCTCGAGTTTACTGTTTCTATAACTCATAGTCCTGATCACTTAAGTTCTCTTTAATATAATCTGCTGATGTAAAATTAACCACAGATATGACAAAAATAAACCCAAAAATCGTGCTTGTGTTACGAAAAAAAAAAAAAATTTATTAAATACAATACAAGCGAATCAAACACTTTTCCTTATACGACGAGAGTATTCTATACCAAATAGCGCGCAAGTCGCAACAAGTCTGCTCTCTGCAACAAAAGCAAACGATCGATACAGCCATTAAAAGAAACCCATTGTCCAACAGAGAAAAAGCAACCCCAACTCTCGCATACAAAGACCACTACGTCGTCGTCCGATTCGTTATCGAACTGCAGCGAAAAGAAAGCAGCGCGACGCCATACACCAAACCTCTCTCTCTCTCGTTCACCGATTAATTTACGAGCGACCGAATTTTCGCGCGACTTTCAAATCCCTCCCCGCAAGTGTCTGCAGCGATGCGACCCTTCGCGTAATAAAATATACAACAAGGGGAGATTTTTCTTCGCTTTTCTCCCTTCCCTCTCGACCTTGGAACTCTCGCGCCTTCAAAAGGCTCTCTCGTGCGGTTCCTTACGCGATTTCACGTCCTATATATAATAGAAAGACGGCGACAAATGTCGGCCGATACCGTATGCCCGAGATGCAATCGATTTTATACGCGCGAGCGATGAGAAACGAGCGGCCATTAGCATGAGTGAGTATACAGTCTCTTCATGCCTGATGCTGATCGTTTGCTGACAAATTTATTTAATTTTTTCCGCTGAGCGATATACCCTATTCCCTTATTCAGGGGCGTGAAATCGGCATTGACACTGCGATATTGGAATCGAATGTTACTAGTTATATATGCCTCTTTCTTTATTGTTCCTTTTTAAATCCTTTCAATATGTCTCGTTATAATACGAAATAAATCAATACATTTTTTTTTCTAAAATTTCAAAAATCGTCGCTCGTGTTTACAAACAAGCTCTATACACACCAAAGAAAGAAAAAGAAGAATTCCCAAACTTTCGCACGGAGTTTCCGGCCTGCGGTATATATACATCCATCCACAACAAAGAGAGCGCGCATCAGTAGGAGGAGTCCAGCAAACGGCCAATTAACGCGAGCGTATGCGGTTTTTCGGTAAAACTCCCTGTCCGCCAACTGTTGCTCATCGGCGGCAAGAGATTTCGTAATCCCATAAGAGAAGAACCGCACTTTCGCACAGTATATATATATAAGTAGAAAAGCCTTGGGTACTACACCCGCGCTTTGCTTTGTTCTGACCTCTATGTTCTGTATAACCTTACGTATAAAATATGTATTATAATGTAGGATAGACTGCGCACGTGTCGGGATTACGATTTCATTGAAAAATTTATTACGCGCTTTGATCACCGAAATCAGAGAAGCCATTCCCATAAAAAGCACACTATATGTCCTTTAATTAAGCAAACCTCAGCGAAATACGCCGATGATAAAATATATCCAGACGAGCGTAATCCCCCTTTGTAAAGACACACGGGGGTGTATAATACGTAATACACAGTCATGCCTCGAAGGCCAAACTGCGGAACTGCCCTCAAGGACTAGTCGCGCGCGCACAAAGTATACCGCTGAAATGCAGCTCCGGGTAAAAGTACTGTGATTTTCAACGACGGCGGCACACAGGACGAGCCTCATTGTGTTCTCGTGATGTGTGCAGCACGTGCGCGCATTATGATTTATTCCGCGTCGACTTTGCCGCTTGACGTTTTACTTTGTGCTGTAGCGACGCTTCCTACGAAAAAAAAAGAAATACTTTGTGTGGAGAATTTACTTTTTTTCGGTCATTTTTGCTTGATGTAAAAGTGTACCGCAATTTCGTTGAAACATCAAAAAACACTCGACACTTATGTACAGTGTACTTATGAGCGACCGCAAGGGAAACACTAAATATATATAACGTATCCAAAAGTACTGTCTACACACAAGAGGGAAAATTCATTTTCCACACGTCAACTGACAGTCCCGTCGATTTATCTCACTTTGCCGCCTGTTGCTCTCTTATATAATACAGCAGAAAGTGGCGAAAGACACACACACACACCCTTGGGGTTTCTATTCACGCCCATAGTGTTTATACACACACTGACCTCGATTAATCATGCCTCCGAATTCCGTGCATATAATTGTTGTATCCTATACCATATTACATAATACGACGAAAACACATCGAGGAAAATCATGAAGACGATTAATCAGACATCGGCGCGTGCGCTCACTTTTGCTTCGGCCAATAAAGGGAGGGAGATCTAGAGAGTCTCTTTTTTTTTCGGCTCCACCTGGATTAGCCCCGTAAACCGTTTTCCTTGTAGTCTGAACCAATGCTTAGTAGCGAGTGATATAAGCTATTATATATACTATATATACGGCTTCTCGGTTTTCCATGTAGAATAAAGAGAGGGTGCGCACACGCGTATGGCTCTTTGACTTGTCGCTGTATATATATACGTGTGCGATCTACTTCACCTGCCTGTTCTGGATTTCTCTCTTGAGGATTTTTGGTCTTTTATTATTTTCTTTTTCTTTCAGCCAAGTTGTATAAGCTCTTTGTGTGTGTCTCACTACAGTGTCTCGGAGAGAGAGAAAGCCGGCTGTCTGCAGTGTTTTTCTTTGCGGATTGATTTTTGTGTATAGGTGATGAAAAGCGATCGAATACGAGGATACATACAATGAAATTTCATTCGGAGCTTTGTGAGAGGTGAGTAGAGGAAATTTATTTTGTGATATGGAGTATATAATATTGTATAATCAAAAATTCAGCGAAATTTCTGTGTAGGCAAACAAAAACAACCCTTCAAGAACCAACAATGCACTGCAAGTATGTATAAAATACAAAAAAGACTTTCTGCGTGACAGCCGACAATGCGTTGCTCGACCGAAAAACAAGCAAATCGTATATATGCGTAGTCCATTCAATCTCCGAGCAGTCCAATAAAACTTTCGCAGAAAGCCTCGAGTATATAACGCACTTACTCAAAAAATCTTTCCATTCAAAAGGCGCGAACAAAAATCGCAGGTGTGTGTGTAGAGAATTGCAGCGTCAGCGTGTATACGAGTCGTATTTTCGCGCGCATTTAATTAAGCGAGCGCTGCAGCATTGTGCTGCTGCAGAAATTTCGCGTATATACGAAAGAGGTAAATTGATACTAGGAGTTTAGGTATTTTACAAAGCTTTAGAATTTCGTGCGCGACTGATGATCGAGTTTCCGGTTTTAATTGAAAACGCCTACTTTACGACACCCAGAATATATCGCGTGTCTTATAAATAGAAAAAAATTCCTTTATCACGACGACCGCATACACGAATTGCAATTTCTCGTAACCTAATTCAACGCTCACCTGCCTCCAGAGAGCAGATGCTCTATAAACACTGCCTCGTCGAAAAAAAAATCGCGCTAATTACTCGCAATTGATTATACAGACTCGGTAGTTTCATTAACAGCAAGATTTATCCACATACACACACGTAAGAAAAAACTTGGCACGCGACCGGTATGACATCCAGAGCAAAGAGTCCAAAAAGCAAAGCAGCATCACCTGTCAGAACGGAGTCACTTTTTCTTCGACGCTATAATATCCCCGGCGCGTGCGCGCTCGGATTTTTTTTACCTTCGCGCGCGAATGCGGGCGCCACCTGCGCGCGCACATTAGGCTCTCGTGTCTGTAGTAATATTGTTGTTATATGTGTGTGTGATGCCAAGCAGTTGTGTGCACATTTTTTTTACGCGCGAACACGCTGCTTTATTATCGAGGAAAGAGAGAGAGAGAGAGAGAGGAGGAGAGATATGGCTGCTGGATTTTTTTCTGTGCGGTGTTTTATAAGCAAGATGATAGTGGGAGATGATGTTGTTTTGCTGAATTTTTGGCCGAGTGGGCTATTATCGAGAGTTCCGGGTGAGGAGAGCTGATAATCTGTGTAGCTTTTTAGTTTACTGTTAATTTAGCAAGTTTTTTTTTTGTACAATTTTTTTAAATTTCAATTGGTTTATATAATAGAGGTTCATGAATAGTGTTTAGATTTTTTTTCAATGTTACTGAATTTTGTTCTTGTGACAGGTCTAGTGCATGAAAGTTCTCAACTACACGTTTTACTGAACTTTAGTAAAATTAATTTTTCTCTTTTTGACGAGTCACTACACTCACGCAAATAAATCAAGTTAATCAGTAGTCAAGCTAAAGTAGTTTTCTTTCAAACAATGCCCTCAAGACATTTTTTACGATAATTTGCACGATTCGCATAAAACGTATAACACATTATCACACTACTCTCCTATCTTTATTCCTCCCAACTGCAAAAAACTGGCATATTCCGCAATCCTCCCGAAAAAAGTGATAATCAAACAAGCACTCGTACAAAAAAGAGATATAATACACGCGAAGAATGATGTAATTCACGCGAAAACTGGGAATATAGCGCGACGACCCGTAACGAGCCCCCCCCCCACTATATATAATCATATCCTCTCCCGCCGAATCTATCCGGTTTAAAAAATTCCGCAATCGTGTCAATAAATAATTAATCAGAGAAGAGTAAGACGAGAAGAGAAAAAGAAGACGACGAAGCAGCAGAAGAAAATCGGCTACACGTGCCGCGATTAGTCATTGAACAGGTGCAACGACCGATATGCCAAATGCAACCAAGCGCGGCGGCGCCAACTTTTATCATCATCGAGTCGCGCCCCTACTATATACTCTCGACGACGTTATGACATAATTCATACGATGATCTCGTGGACGC
Organism: Cecidostiba fungosa; assembly: GCA_900474305.1. NCBI lineage: Eukaryota > Metazoa > Arthropoda > Insecta > Hymenoptera > Pteromalidae > Cecidostiba > Cecidostiba fungosa. Next base: position 69,475 of record UCOJ01000687.1, read on the forward strand.
GGCTGTGCGGGAATCACATATACACACATATGATGCGCAAACACGTATTATGTACGTGCGAGATTAGACTCGTGACTTTTGCCATCGTGTCGTAAACTTTCGACTTTGCCAAAAATATATACCGCGACTCGCTGATTATCTGCTCGACTTTGAAACTTTGTTCGTTGCTGAACTGATATGGGACAGTTTCTTCGGTTGGAGGATTTAAGTTTTTGGTTATCACTGCGAGAGATATGAGAGTTGGTTGCTGGAGATTCGACGATACGTTTTGGAATAGTCGCTGAATTTTACTAAGAATATTGATTTATGTAGGACAGTCTAATTCTACATTTGAATAAGTCAAATCTGTAGATTAGAAACATCAGACAGTTAAATTTAGCGTTAAATTTGCTTGACACCAAAATTTCGTTATATCGCTCTTCAAATCCGAGATTTACAATTTGATCACATTTCACTTGCACTCGATTATCATCCGATATCATCAATAAATATTTTAGATGGCATTTCGTTGATTAGCTTCAGCAGAAGTATGTATTTAGTCGTCAAGGAAAAGGTGTTTTTATCTATAAGACAATCATATGCGAGCTGTAAAAACAGCAGTATTTAAGATTTCGTGTACAGATAACACACGTCGTCAGTCTCGTGGAGGCAGGCGGGCCACGTAAGTAGTATATTATTTTTTATCTTCATTGACTGCAGTAAAGTGTCAAAAATTCACGAATGCCGTTCTGATGATATATTTTGCGATAAAATGCGTGTACCGAAATAAAAAAAAAGAGGTAATTTGTCTTGATTCAGGTGCGACACGTGCGCTACAACATCTACGCAAAAGGATACCTAGTATATGTGTATAAAAGACTACCGGTATTTCATTAACGATCGATGTTTATTCAAACTATGCCAACGGCTCATTGAATAATAATGCTGATCATAAATAATAATTGCTACTATCTGTTAAAACGTTAGATTGTGTAACAATGAATATTCCTTGAAAGCATCTTTTTTAGTCTTTTTAATTTGAAATTTATTGTGGTAGGGCGATTCGTAGTAAAAGTAAGTTTTTACTTATGGCAAATTTCTTTTTAAATATGCTTCGAGATGACCAAACCCACATAGGGTTTTATCATCTTTACACAGAATAGAAATGTTTCTTTACTTTCGATAAAAATTTAAATTAACTGCAAATCGATTATTTTGATTATTATTAAAATACAGTTAGTGAGAAGATATGTGATAATTTATTGGTGTATACGAACAAAAAATATGGTTGCAGAGCTAATTATTCAGCAATAAAAAAAAAACACCATTGTATAATCTTTCTCAACTAGTAAATATAAGAATTTATAAATTATTATAACGTATTTTTCTACAACATCGCAATGCTAATAGTGCTGACATCTTCTGGAACAAGCGAAAGTGCGTATTGAAGCGACTGCTATAGGCTATGACTGCCTAAAGTCGATATAGTATAGCAGGAATCTGTTCTACCGACGCATGCTATACATACATATATCGGTCGTCGAAGTTGTGAATTTTATTGTGTCGGTACATAGATTCAGATTCAAATTTTGACTTTAAAGTTATCATTTGAGAGTAATTCCATACACATGATATGTAATGTTCCTATAGATATAAAAAAATATTGTACATGACACAGGATGTCAAAATATTACCTATAACTAATCGAACAATTAAAAATTTCTTATATTTAATCTTGCATTCTTTGTTAACATTCCAACTCTGCATTATTTTCTACGTTTAAAAAAGATAAATAATATCTAAACATTCTCTATTATTCCCTCTATAACAGAAAAAAAACTCCACACATCATATAATACATAATTTTCTTAAAACGCTCGGCTGAACAACACCCACAAGAGCCAAGCGACTGTAAAACTTTCATTATACTACTCTTGCGGTTCTCCACGTTCCACACCTCCGTCCCCAAAAACAAATGTCCCATCACACGGCAAATCGTTTATTTAGCTAATCACACCACAAAGTATGCATCATTTACACGCTTCGCTCCTTCGTCGTTTCACGGCTCATTCACCGCATTCGAGCTGCTATGTTTATAATACTGCATCAATTTTTTCAAAGAAGTTATATAGCATGTACGCGCGTATTGACGCAAATGATATCCATTCGTGGCACGTAGTACCGATCGATCGATTGCGTGCTCGTGATCTTTGAGTTCTCAAGTCGCTTTTGCTATGCTCGTGAGGTGTACAAGTATACGCCAAAGGGACACGCGTTGGAATTTCATTTAAAACTTTAAGACGTGTAAGTATAGGGTTTTTTTATGCGGAACGACAGATTTTATATTCAGAGCGGCATGTGATGGAAAGTAGGGCGAGATTGTAGCTGTGGAATTGTATTATTTAGAATTCTGATGTATAGAATATTCTTGTATAAATCGCTGATAAAAGTTGGATATATAATTAAAGTCTATTATTAGCAAACTTCGAATAAGCTGTCTATAGCGGTGATTATCGAAGAGTCTCTCTCCAATCCCGATATTAAAATCACCACCGCAGCCAAGCCATCATCAAACTGATTTTCCTCATCGCTGCAACCGTTTACCATTGTTCACCTCACTCCCTGCTAATTACCACATCATGTATATACCGAGGCTAGTACTCAGCGCGTGCATAGCAGCCCCCTAGTGCGCACGTCTGACTTCATACACCATAGTGTACAGCTCTTTGCTCCGACGTCGTCACCATCGCTCAATTACTCGCATAGAAGAGACGCGACGCGGCCGAGTGAGAGAGAGAGGCGCGGTTCTTTATAATAGAGAAAGACGTTGTCGCGTTGAATGTCGTTCGCGCCGAGACTTGGTGTAGTTAGGCTGAGTTTACAGTAACGCTGGGATTGTGTTTGTGGGGGTGGGTTTTCTTGCAAATTTTTAGTTATGAGAAAAATAGATATTGTTTAGTTTGTTTTCTCAAACAGAGAGGAGTTATGGAGAAATAAATTTGTTGTCATTGGTTGGTATGTATGTGCGTGTGCGTGTGTCATAGAGACATTTCAGTGAACAATTCAAAAACCATGTTTTTCGTTCTCTCTTTTAAATACACTTTTTGAATGGAAAAGTATACCACCAAATTGATTTTATTTGTGAATATTTCACTGTCTCTTACAGACAGTGAATTATTCATAAGATATGATAAATAAGCGTAAATTCTTTTTTCCAGTAGTCCAATTAGATTTAAAAAGACCTAGATGCACATAGACTTAATTTAACAGACATTTTAATAAAAAATGTCAAAAGCTTGATAAAGATAACAAAAGTACACGTGTTTTAAATTCTCGTGAATTTTAAACGATATACCTATACAATTCCCCGTATCTCGCAAACGTCCCATTTCACGTATACCACAACGTATGTGTATATCCAAATTGCCAACAACAATGGACTCAACCAAACGTCCAACAAACTGCACATGCTGCTATTATATTCATTGCAAAAGAGAGAAAGAGAGCCAACCCAACGAACATCATCACGCGGCCGTTTGCGAAAGAGAAAAATATTTTTCCAGAAACGACGTCTAGTTGATGGGATTTTTATTGCGCTTTTCTCTTTCGAGGTCGGCCCTTTGGATTAATGGCATAGCGGTTAGGAGGGGTCGTCGAAGGTCGAGACTCTTTTTCCGATGGGATTTGTCGGGTCATATATAAGGGGGAGGTCGAGTTGCTCTTTATGAAAGCGTCTATGGAAAGCTCGTGAAAAACACTGTGTGTGCTGAGATGCTTTTGCGAAGGACGATCTAAGCAAACTTGTATTAAATAATGCTTTCCCCAGAGCGAGTTTATACAAGGATAGGCTTACTTTAACTTTTTGAATCTCTTTAGAGGGCAGCTCGACGTTTTCCGCACTGAGAAAAAGGCGGGACACGTAACACAATATATTACATTTCTTGCATTCAGTGTATCTCTCTAAGGGTATACGCTATTAT